>CM027407.1:153783720-153919437 GCA_015711505.1 Sylvilagus bachmani | reverse complement strand
ACAGAGCATGACCAAAACCGGAGAGACCACACAGGATGAAAAGTGTCTCTTTGTAAGAACACCTCACTGGCTCCTGTGCTGAGCACCGATATTCCAAGTTGATGAACGAATACACTTGAGAAATGCACCAAAAGAAACTCATTGGGCAGAATGAAAAGAGACATTAGTGTCAGAAATTAGACGACACCGGGGTAGGGGTGTGGCACACTGGGTTGAGCCTCAGCCTCGAGTACCTGCGTCCCATAGTGGAGCACTCAGGTCAAGGTCCAGTGCTTCCGATCCAGCTTCCCGCTAATGCACCTGGGAAAGCGGCAGCAGAGGTCGGCCAAGTGATGGGCCCTGCCACCCTCGTGGGAGACTTGGGTGGAACCCCAGGCCCCTGGCTTCAGCCTGGCCCAGCCCCAGCTGTTGTGGGCATCTGGGGAGTGAACCAGGTAATGGACGATCTCTCTGTCTTTCTCTCTCTCTCTGTCTCTCCCTAACTCTGCCTTTCAGATAAATAAATAAATAAACCTTTTAAAAGAAAGGAAGGAAGGAGGGAGGGAGGGAGGGGGGAAATGAGACCGAAGCAAAGCTTCTCCTGTCATCAAGCCCCCTGCTGTGCCCTGCGATTGGCAGGATCCTCTCGGTCCCTGCCCCCAGCCACCTGGTGGGCGGGGTGGGGGTGCGTTACCTTCTGACCAAGGCTCAGACAGCTGAAGCAGCTAGCTCGGCTCACACAGCTCCTAGGACACTGAAGAAGGCAGGCTGGGGGCAGGGCTGGTGTCGGAGGCCGCCCCCACCCCGCCCATCCTGGCGCCCGGGCACTTGTCCATCTGGGCAGCCCCCCGCTAGGCACAGCAGTCACAGACCTGCCTGTGGCTGAGGGGAGACAGCGACGGCAGCCAGGCTCCTCGAGGACCCAGCCGGGTTCTGCCTTCTTGCGCCCTGCACAGCAAGCTCCCCACGTGGCACTGCAACACTGGACAGCCGGGACGGGGTAGCAGAGGTAACTACGGTAAGGGATAAATGGAGGGGGAGGAGACTGGTTTCACGCCTTTAAAAACACACTTATTTAGTTATTTATTTGGGAAGCAAAGAGACAGACAGACAGAGCTCCCATCCACTGGTTCACTCCCCAGATGCCCACCATGGCCAGGGCTAGACTGAGGCAGAAGCTGGGAGCCAGGAACTCAACCCAGGGCTCCGACGAGGGCGGCAGGCACCCAGCTAAGCTGAGCTATCACTGCTGTCCCTCAGGGTCTGCACTGGGGGGAAGCCGGAGGCAGCAGTCAGAGCCGGGAATCGAACACCTGCGCTGTCTTGGGATGCAGGTGTCTTAACCTTAATGTACATCCCCGTATCTGTGGACAGAAGTCGTCCTCCCGCAGCCTGTTGGCCACTGGTGCGGGAAGCGTGACTCTGGGTTTAATAAAATTGCAACTCCAGAGGTGAGTCCTAGACACTGGCCACCATGGCTACCCTCCTCAGCTACTCTTGGAAATGGGGGGTGGAAGACAGGAGGTCTCACAGTGATTGGGGGAGGGGGGTGGGGATGGCGGTCCAAGCAGGTTAGGCAGACACGTGGAATATTCCAGAATGTCCTATCTTCCCGTGGACTTCACACGTGCCAGACAGACCCACTCGGGATGAACAGCGCTGGCAAGCAGGACTCCAAACGCAGTGAGTGGGTCAGGAGCAGACCTCCACACGGCTTCTGCAGGGGCACCATGCGACTGGGGTTCGGGAACGTGCCCAATGAGTCAGAGTGGGGCAGACCCTCTCGAGAAAAATACCCAGGCCTCTGAGCCCAAACTCAGCCCCTGGACTTGACAGGCAGCCGGGCTGGGGGACAAAGCACAGACCCCACTCCCATGCCCAAAAGCCACGTGACCGGAGCACCAAACACCCCTGTACCCTGGCTTCTCTCGTTGTGAATGGGGATAAAATGACAACCGACTGCTGCAGACTGAACGTTCAGTCCCCCCAAGTTCCTACGCCCAAGTCTTTCCCCCATAGTGATGGGATTGATGCCCTTAGAAACAGGGCCCCAGAGAGCGCCGGCCCGCACCTTGTGAGAGCAGGGGGAGGAGACAGGCCCTTGTGTGCCAGGGAGCGGGTGTGCACCAGACCCCGAATCTGTCTTCATCTGGGACTGCAGAGCCGCGATAAAGTTCTGCTGGGTATAAACCACGCGGGCCAGGCAGCTCATCAGAGCGGCCAGCAAGGGCTGCTGGGAACACTGAATGAGCCGACACTAACACAGTCCGTGGGACGCACCTGGCAGGTACCAGGTACCAGCAGGCAGACTGCCACTGCCGCTGCTGTCACTCACGCAAACTCGGCACACGAGTCCCGTTTAGCCTCCTAAAAGCCAGGCATCGGGGACCAGGAGGGCTCAGGGACCAGGAGGGCTCGGGGACCGGGAGGGCTCGGGGACCAGGAGGGCTCGGGGACCGGGAGGGCTCAGGGACCAGGAGGGCTCGGGGACCGGGAGGGCTCAAGGACCAGGAGGGCTCGGGGACCAGGAGGGCTCGGGGACCAGGAGGGCTCGGGAACCAGGAGGGCTCGGGGACCAGGAGGGCTCGGGGACCAGGAGGGCTTGGGAACCAGGAGGGCTCGGGGACCAGGAGGGCTTGTGGTTTCAGGACCCGAGCTTTGCCCAAGCTCGGGCTCACTCTCGCTACGTAAGGCTCCCTCCGGCAAAAACAAAGAGCAGATAAAACATTTCATTCTGCTTTGGTCGCCTGCCAAATCCACTTGGCTAAAGGGATTTGCGGTTCAGAGACCTCAGTGGCTCCACGTCAGGTGAGCCCCTTCCTCTGAAATCCCTCACCTGAGACCAGGAGAGGCCGGCTGGCAGCCAGAGCGCTCTGGATTCTGCTTCTGGGCCCATCCCACTGCCCACGCTCGACCCCCTCCACACACACACACACAGGACAGCGCCACGAGCCAAGGCACAGCCAGCCGCCGCCACACCTGCAGGAGGTCAGAGCCTCCTAGCACGGCCATCTGGGCAGCAGCCAAGGTGTGTCACCTCCCGCCGTCAGCTACAAGGGACAGTCAGGTGACAGCCCCCAGCCGCAGCCCCCGTAGGCACTGCGGCAGTGGGTGGCTGAAGCCCCGTGTTCTCCAGGAAGCCCCACGGCAGAGGACGGCCATGTCTGCCCGAGGGTCCCTGCTGAGCTGACGGAGCTCACCGGACCTCCACTGCAGCCAAGGCTGTCCCTCCCCAGCCCCGCCTCTCCCCGCACTGCTCTCACACACACCAGCCTCCCTCATCACTCTCTCTCCTAGCCTGTCTCAGCCTGTGCTTCCTGGGGATGCACTTGACACAAGCCCCAAAGTGTGTACATCTCGGTTCCCACACTCACGCCTGGAAACCGCCCACCAGGGTGACCCCCAGCTCCAGCTAAGGAGCCTGACCCCTGTGAAGGCAAAGCGCCTGACCCCTTGTAGACACCCAGCAAATTCCATCGGATGGAATTAATTTTGATTTTTTAAAGTTACATGCAACTCCCTGGGAAGCAAGGGATTCCGAAAACACCGTGGCTGCTTTCAATAAAAGTGATGGCAGCGCTTTCCTAGACAAACCAGGACGCAGGGTATCAGAGGGTCCGGCTTCCTGGACAGCGACTTGTCACCAGGGAGTCGGGGCTGGCGGGGACTGGCCTTTCACACCCTCACACTCTGGGGCTGTTAATGTCTGGCTCAGAGCATGTCTTCTGGCTCCGGAAGGTTCTCCCCTGGGCAAGTCGTGGCGCCGCCCGTGTTCAGCACCAGCTCAGCAAACAGCACCGTGCCAGCCTCTCAGGATCTGCAGGGAAGCACCCCAGAAGGCACGAGAAGACACTTTCCGGGTCCCCGATGACTCAGCCCCTCAATGAGCCGCCCCTGCCCAAGACCCTGAGAAAGCAGGCTGTGCAGGGCATGCTGGGAGTAGAAGCAAGCTCTGCAAAGACCGTGTCCAGAAACCCCTGGGAGGAAGCAGAGCAGCCCCCTCCCCTACACGGAGCTCAGCGAGCGGCCACCCACGACATACGAGAGGGCAGGGCTGCCACCACCTTCCCTGGCCGTGTCCTCACAAAGACTGGCAGGGCCTGTGACCTCGGGGACCCGCTCCTAACCCTAACCCCTTGCCTCTGCCACAAGTCTCCCCTCCGCCCCCTGCCTGCGTGGGGACAAACCTCCCCATCACCTTACACCTCGCCTGAGACACCAGACATCAGAACCCTGCCACCGTCTCCCCCATCCAACTGGGAGCGCACTGGCCCTCGGCACAGACACCCTGGGGTCCTAAGAACGGAAGGAGCAGGCAGCCCCTTTGGTGGTGCGCACTGTGTGGCTCAGACAGAAGCAGTCCTGTTTCCTTACTGACACCCCACAGCCAGGGTTGGCTTTGCACTCCCGGGTCTCCCTCTGATCCCGCCTCGCTCGTCCAGACTGAAGTCGCCGCCTCAGCCCCACTAGCAGCACGGGAAGATGTTCGCCCCGGGCTGCCTGGCCCAGCAGTCACGGCCCCACGCAGCTGCTGAGTGCTGGCAGGAGGCTAGCGGCGACCAGGGACTGAATCCTCATTTGTTGAACTTTAGCGCATTTTCTTTGAAACAGTAATACATCTGGCTTGGTGGCAACCGCCTTGAGCAGCTCTCCAGCACGGGCTGGCTGGCTCCTTTCATTCTCGACCTTAATGCACTGATCTCCCTGGACCTGAATTCCCTCCTGTTCCTCACCGAAGGATGCTCTGCCAATGACCTTAACAAAGCAAGGCGCCAAGTGCATCTTCCACTTCCGAGCACTTGGGCGCAGGCGTCCCCAGAGAAGGGCCAGGAAGCCCGTCGCCAGAAAGGAAGCCAGTGCACCCCGCCGCGGTGGACGCCGGGACGCCAGGGGTGCCGAGGGAGGAGGGCCACGGCGGGGAGGATGTGAGCCAGGCTGCGTTTATTTAGATCACAGGGGCTACAGTTGTCGGCCCTGCAGCTGAGGAACGGTGGTCCCTGTCTTGGGGAAGGGCACAGAAATGGGCTTTGTCCATGATCCCTGGCACTCCTGCTGTTGTTCAAAGGATGCCAGGGACTCCGGGGTGGGAGGTGTGGGAGAGGAAGCCGGCTCTGGGCACACAGACAGCCTCAGGGTGTTCTCAGAAAAACAGGAGATTCAGTCGCTTGCATGTTTGCATCCAAACTGACACAAATGTCACTGGATGTGGCGGTGCGTGCGCCACGGGGTCATTGTCAGTGTCCAGAGCGCGCGCGCAAGCACTGTGATGGAAGGTGGCTGTGGGGTCTGTCCTCACTGGGGTACCGCCACGGAAGCCACCAGGGCTCCAGAAAGCAAACTCGCCCCCAGCCACTGCACAGGGACCCAGGACCCTATGGCCAGTGCCAATTCTGGTTTGCCAAAGAATGGATAGAGAGTTTAGGTAGGGGTTGGAGAAGCACACTTCCCCGTGCTTTGGGGTGTGCATCCGGAAGTCCCTCGACACAGGGACCCTGGGCTCTGCCACCCGGTGTCTGGGCTCGCCCCGCCCCCTCCAGCACACACCTACCCTCCATAAACACAGTCTTTCACCTGTAAAATGAGGGGGAGCAGGAAGCAGATTTCCTAAACCACAAAACAGCAGGTTAGGAAGCTAGAGCAATTTCTCCAAGAAGGACCCAAGAGCAGGCGTTCAGCACTGAGATTGGGACACCGTTGGGACGCCCTCAATGCACACCAGAGGGCCTGGGTTTGAGTCCCGGCTCTGCTCCCTCCCCCAGCTTGCTGCGAGCATGCACCCTGGGAGGCAGCAGGGGATGGCTGACGCAGACGGGTCCCTGACACCCATGTGGGTGACCCGGATGGAATCCCAGGCTCCCAGCTTCAGCCTGGTCCAGCCCCAGTCCACCCCCAGCTGTTGTGGACATTGAGAAATAAGCCAGAGGACAGAAGCACTCGCTCTCCCTCTCTCTCCCCCTCTCTCTCTCCTTCTCCCCAACAAATGTAAATAAAGGAGTAAATAATTTTAAACGCACAAGATGCAAGGCTCGCTTCATCTCTGCCTTCACCGCCTTCCAGATGTCGAGGCACGCCGGGCCCTCTTCACGCGCGCCCCGGGCTTCCTTGCAGCCCTTTGCTGCGTAGTCCAAAGCCCAGGGCCTGGGCAAATCAGCGCGGTTCTCTGCAGCACACCCTTCAGTGCCTGCACTCGGGGACACCACAGAGGACGCCTCACACCTCCATCTCTGCGCCACAATCCCAACCTCGGGGATTCGCTGGGAGGGGTAATCAAGGATGTTCACAAGGATTCGGCTGCAAGGACGTTACCCCTGCTGCTGCTTCTAATCAAGAATCAGTGCGGCCTCTGAGCAAGGCTGGAAGATGCAAGGCTCGGGAGTGCCCAGGAAGAAACCAACATTCAGTTACTAAGTCAGTGGCCCGGCCCCAGTGTCTAATGTTAAGGTAGATCCTGATTTCACAGGACCTGGTGCCTACACACTCAGTGCGACTGCGTCTAAGAAAACGGATGCAATACTGTGAGTTTAAGGTCAGGAACAAGGCCCAGCGAGGCACCTGCCTACCAAGGGAACGGCCCTGGGCTAAGTCCTGAAGAAGTGCAGGGCACACCCTCCATAACAGCGAGCAGCTGAGCAGCCGGCTCAGGATCAGAAGAGAGGGGCCCCTTTGGAGACCAGAGGCGCAGCTGCGTGCACTCTCATGGACCCCGGAAGTAGCCGCCGGCGTCTCCACCAACACAGCCAGGTCCCAGCCGCGCCCTTCGACCCTGTGCCTGCCCCCAGCCAGAGCTCCTCACAGCACACAGCTCTTCTCCAGACAAAGCAGGCTCAATGCCTTCATGCCCCATCTGCCCCGACTGCCACTTACTCCCAGATGAGGGCTTCGACCTGGGAGACGGGGGCTTGGCCCCTTTCCCTCCAGGGGCACACAAGCCCGGCGCTCGCTGGCCCACCTCTCCCCTCTCCTCTGCAGCCCTTGGATTCTCCACAGATCTTCCGGGTGCTGGGAGCCCAGCCCAGTCTGGAGAAGCTAGGGAAGGTGTGCAGTTGCTTCGCTGGGGGGTTGACGAGCGCAGGACGAGCCAGTCTGGTCTCCAACTCAGCAGCTGGAGGGGCCACTCAAGGACCCGGAGACCTGGGCCCTTTGGAGGCAGCTCTCCCAAACAGCCTAACTGCTAACCGGCTGCTGGTCCAGGGCTCCCTTTCTCCCAGGAGCGCTGAGGACTTGGCTCCATCAGCAACCACTCTCCAGGAAAACTGCGTGCTGGGTGAACGGGCCCCACGGGCCACCGTCTCCCAGCCTGCTCACCCCACAGCCCCCAACCCAGGAGCCCCGCCGGGACACGGCCTCCCACGGGAGGGCACCCCAGCCTAGCTTCGCTGGAATGGAAAGGTGACCACTGCACGCAGCGTCGCTGTCTCTAGGCGCTTCCTGGCTGGGGCAGGGCGCCTGGGCCCACCCCTCGGCCACTGGACTCCTGGATATCCACAGAACCATGCCCCTCTCCCTCGGTTCTGGAGCTCGCGTGCAGGCAGGACGGCCCACGTGAGACGAGGCCAACGCAGCCACAAGAAACCCCAGCAGCTTTGGAGGGGGAGGTCCTCCGCGGCATCCGGGGGTCTCTCTAGCTCCGCTTCACGCATCCTGCCCCCGGCACGCGCGCCCGCACCCACACAGAGCCCAGGCTGCCCAGCCTCGAGCATGCAACAGCGCTGGAGAGGCTGAACGGCGCCCACGAACTCCCTGGACCTGGAGGGGTGCCCCGTGGGGCTGGGCTGTCCCGGCGCCCCCAGGAAGCAGGCGCGTAGGGAGTGCGGCCGGGCGACCGAGGACGCGCCCCGGGCCGGGACCCCGGGAGGCAGGCGCCCGGCCCGACCTCCTCCGCCCCGCGGGGCCCGGGATCGGCGGCCAAGCAGCGCGCCTCGGAGACATTTAAATCGCCCCCTCGGGACGGCGGCGGGGAAGAAGCCGGAAAGGCGGCGGCGGCGGCGGCCCGGGGCCGCGCCGGGGAGCGGGGGGCACTCACCAGCGCGTGTTGTCGTGGAAGTGCTCCAGCACCGCGTAGCCGAAGAACGAGCCGGCGGGGCCCTGGAAGCGCACGGGGCTCTGCGGGTCCAAGTTGTAGGCGCCCGCGGGGCTCCCCGCGGCCACCAGCGCCAGGAGCAGCGCGCGGAGCCCCCCGGCGCCCCTCCGCGCCGCCGGGCCGCCCATCCCCGGCCGGCCGCCGCCGCCTCCCCTCTGCCCCGCGAGCAGGGCGCCGAGCGCGCGGGCCGCCGCCGACGGCCGAGTCCCGGGAGGAGCTGTGCGCTCCGACGCGGGCGCGGGGCCGGCACCGGGGCGGGGCGGGGGCTGAGCGCGCGCCCCGGGGAAGCGCAGAGGCGGCCTGCAGCGGGCGGCGTTCTCGGCGCCGCGGAGCAGTCTGCGCGCTCGGAGCGAGCGGTCCCGGGCCGGGCGGCGCTGGGCTGCGGAGAGGCGCGCCCGCGGGGTGGGCGGCCCTGCTGGCCCCGGCCGGACGGCGCGGCAGCGCCCCCTGTGGGCCGCGAGCCCCGCGCGCACCGCCCCGGCCCGGAGTGGGGTGCTGGACACTGCGCCGCGCCCCGGGCTGTGTCGCTCTGCGTCTCCCACGCCGCCAACAAGCGCCACAGCGCCCCGGGCGCGGGACGAGGTCACACGCCGCCCGTGCTGCTCTTGCGAGGACGGTACCCGCGTGTCCTGCTCCTCGGCGCCCCACGCAGGGGGTTCCCTGCGTGTGCTGGGCGGCACAGCACCGTCAGCGCCGCCCAGGACCTCCCAGGCGTGCGTTCCTGGGGTCCCGCGCGCTCCGGGGCTGCTGAGTCAGAAGCCCTGCTGGCCCGTCGCGAGTGTGCTTGTGGCAAAATACACATTGCACAAAGTCTACTGACCACTCTTCGTTGTGTGGCGGCACCACCTTGCATCTCGGGCACACCTTCACAACCAGTCCTCATCCCGGCAACCGCCCTCTTCTCTGTCTCCGTCAGGGGAGGTTTGCGGGTGAGTTGGGGCCCTGTGAGTTAAGCCACGGGAGCAGCTGTGCCAGTCCCACTGTGCTTCCCATCCAGCTCCCTGCTAATGGGCCTGGAAAAGCGGCCAAAGGTGGCCCACGTCTTTGGGCCCCTGTATCCACGTAGGAGACCCAGAAGAAGCCACTGGCTTCAGATCGGCACAGCTCCAGCTGTAGTGGCCATTTGGGGAGTGACCCAGCAGATAGAAGACCTCTCTCCCTCTCTCTCTCTCTCTCTCTCTCTCTCTCTCTTTCTGTGTGTGTGTGTGTGTGTGTAATTCTTTCAAATAAATAAATGTTTAAAAAGAAGAAAAATACATAAAACGATTACCTCCCAGGCTCTTTTGCAGAAGGGGTGCCCATGTAACAGCGTGTAGCCAGTGAGATCTGAGCATATGCTGTTTTGGTGGGGGGCTTCTGGGGAAGTTTCTAGAAGAGAAACAGACTCAGCTGGCCCCTGACTTTGGACCTGTGTCCTTCCTGGTCTGGCCAGACCACGAATCATGGCTGGAGAGGCAACTGCCCTCAGGGGGACGGCCGGGAGAACTACAGAGACTCCAGCCCCGGTGTCCGAGAGCCACTGCACCTGCCCTCCTCGGGACGTCTCACTGCCCCAGCAAAAGCGAGCATGGCACGGAGCGGAGCGGAGCCGCGGCGTCCTGAGGATCCCATCACTGGCAGCCGAGAGAATTCCTTGTTGACTCAACATTGAGTGTGAGTCGAATCTGAAACAGATGCTGCCACACTCGAGGCCCCTCGGAAGGCTGTCCCCTCCCACACCGCATGCGCACACACGCACACACACACGTGCACACACACACACACACACACACACAGCTACACTACAGCCTGTGCCGGTGTCCCCGGCAGGGCAGAGGACTTGCAGATGTGGTAAAGGCTGCCGACCTTGAGCTGGGGAGATTTTCCAGGCCTGAGAGCACAGCCCCTCTCCTGGCCATAGTCAGAGACATACGTGACAACGGGATGGGTCCCTTGCTGGCTTGGACAATGGAGAAAGGATCCAGGTGTCAAGGGGCGGGGAACCTCCATGTGGTCTGTCCCCACCAGAACAGCTGCAGATGGTACTCGAAATTCAACAAATCTATGGCGGGCTAATTTTTCAGTAGATAATCTCATATGGCCTGTGAGTGATGTTTTCAATATCCAGTGGTCCCTGGTAGAAGCAGGAAAAGGCAAGGAAGTGGGTTACCCCCAGTGCCTGCAGAAACACAGGTCCACAGCACCTTGAACGCAGTGCATGGAGAGCCAGGTCCAATCTCTGACCCCCAGAACTGTAATTAACAAATGTCATCTTAAACCCTGTATTTATGACAAGTTGTTATAATGAACTAATATACCCTCCTTAAGTTGTGTGTAAAAATAAGTGTGTATGTTTGATTCTTTTTTTAAAAAAATGCATCAGGTTTTTTTTTAAAGATATTTATTTGAAAGGCCGAGTTACAGGGAAGCAGAGAGAGAGAGAGAGAGAGAAGTCTTCCATCTGACGGTTCACTACCCAGATGGCCACAATGGCTGGAGCTGCACCAATCTGAAGCCAGGAGCCAGGAGCCTCTTCCAGGTCTCCCACTCAAGTGCAGGGACTCAAGGACTTGGGCCTTCTTCTACTGCTTTCCCAGGCCATCAACAGAGAACTGGATCAGAAGTGGAGCAGCCAGGATTCAAACTGACACCCATATGGGATGCCAGCACTGCAGGCCGGGGCATTAACCTGCTGTGCCACAGCACCACCCCACATCAGGTTCTTAAAAGGAAAGACTGTTACTGAAAGGTTAAGAACCACTGATGTGGCCAGCGCCGCGGCTCAATAGGCTAATCCTCCGCCTTGTGGCGCCAGCACACTGCATTCTAGTCCCAGTCAGGGCGCCGGATTCTGTCCCGGTCGCCCCTCTTCCAGGCCAGCCCTCTGCTGTGGCCCGGGAGTGCAGTGGAGGATGGCCCAAGTGCTTGGGCCCTGCACCCCATGGGAGACCAGGAGAAGCACCTGGCTCCTGCCATCGGATCAGTGCGGTGTGCCGGCTGCAGCACACCAGCCGTGGTGGCCATTGGAGGGTGAACCAACCTCAAAGGAAGACCTTTCTCTCTGTCTCTCTCTCTCACTGTCCACTCTGCCTGTCAAAACAAAACAAAACAAAACAAAAAACTACTGATGTAAAGCACACGGATTTCCATCTTTATAAACTAAACTGCACAGGTGACATCAAGGAAACATTGCAGGGTTGGTCTTTGATGTAACAAAGCACTTGGCTCCCAAACCTGGGAGCCCTGGACAACCCTTCAAATCCACAGGTTCACACACCCCGACCTGGGTCAGAATCTCTCCAGAGCGCAGTGGGGTAGGCACATCAACCTGTGCACCAGACACCGTCAGGAGATTCGGGGAGCAGCCGGGTGAGACTCGGAACCCCGTAGTGCTCTGGAGCAGTGGGCACCGTGATGGGGTCGTCCACCCCAGGTCTGCGTGGAACAGGGTGCTAACACAGTCGGAAGCCCCGGGATGTGCTGCCCGGGACAGCATTTTCCAGATGTAAAACTCTCCACATCTATTACTTATTCATGTAATCTGACATCAAGCTGAGCTCAATTTTCGAGGCGCCAGAGTGAGTGTTTCTGTCTCCAGGATGATGAGCTGCCGGGGGAGGCCCACGGTTTCCAACCTGGGCGTGGGGAGAGCAGATCCGCTTCAGCGAACCGCGTCTTCGGGACAGCTGCCCCTTGTCCGACCCTCTGCTGAAACGGTAACCAAACGCTCTGCCTTCCTGTAGTCGCTGGCTTCCAGAATGCACCTGAGGCTCCGCGCACCGCACGGGCTGCCAGCTGCTGGGCGTGCACTGTCAGCTCACCGCTCCTTGGCCTTCTCCACACTCTGTCATCCATTTCCCTGAGGCTAACTTGACTTCCTGGGGTGGTGGAAGCCGTGGAGAGCCCCTCTGCCACAGCAATGCAAATGAAGGCAAGGCTTTGCTGCCCGTAGAGGAACAGTGGCATCATGGAACGTCTGGGCAGAAACTACAGCGGCTCTCACGAGCTCTGAGAACAACCTCAGGATTAATTAACGTATCTTTTTATTTTCCTTCTCTACCAACTTTTTTTTTAAGATTTATTTATTTGGGTCGGTGCCGTGGCTCACTTGGTTAATCCTCTACCTATGGCGCCAGCATCCCATATGGGCGCCGGATTCTGTCCCGGTTGCCCCTCTTCCAGGCCAGCTCTCTGCTGTGGCCGGGGAGGGCAGTGGAGGATGGCCCAGGTGCTTTGGCCCTGCACCCCATGGGAGACCAGGAGAAGTTGCCGGCTCCCAGCTTCAGCACAGGACGTTGTGGCCATCTGGGGAGTGAACCAGACGATGGGAAGTTCTCTCTCTCTCTTTCTCTCTCTCTCTCTCTCTCCTGATGCTTTTAAAATAAATAAGTAAATAAATCTTTAAAAAGTATTTTCATAAAAGTAAAATAAAATTAATGTTAATAAATAAAGAATGGTGTGGCCTTGACCAAGGGATGCAGGCAGCCCCCAGGAGCTGCGCTCTCTCCCAGAGCCTCCGGGGGGCAGGCTTCCTACCTCCAGAACTGCACGGTGAAAACCGCGTTGAGTTCCTAAGTGTGCTCATCTGTTACAGCAGGGTGGGAAATAAGCCCCCCACCCCACAGACGATGGGCTCAGAAACACAAGGAAGCAGAAAGCCAGGGTTAACTGAAGGGAGCAAGGCCAGCGGGTGGAGGCAGGCACCGCTCCTTTATACCTATCGTGCAAGGTCCCTTCCCCCAGTTTGGGAAGCAAAATCTAGGAGACACAGCAACGCAAGGGGAGGGGAGGCGGTGGGGTACTGCGTAGACGGGCAGGTAGGACTCCGTAGGGGGTTATACTGTGACTACATAGTTGAGACTGTTAGGAAGTCAGGAATCAGCCCCTCTGTGTGAGTGAGGGCCTGGACACAAGAGAAGCCACCAGAATGTCACACCAGGGAGTCCTGGCCCTATCCAGGATCTCTGCAGGTGGTCCCGGCCTTCCTCACAGGGGACTGTGCCGGCACCGGGCGGGCAGGGGGGGGGTGCTCACCCAGTCTGACCACACTGAGGAATTCCACCCAGTCCACACCCAGGGAGAGGGAGGATGGGGAAGGAGGAAGGGTGGAAGAACCCGACCCCATGCCCTTTGAAACCCCAGCCCAAACGTAAAGCAGGCGCTCTGTCTCAGAGCCTGTGGTGAGAGGGCCCATGCACCTGACGATGCCCCCCTCACCAGACCCTGCTGCCTCGCTCACCACCCCTCTGTGTCGGAATTCCTTCCTGCATGAAGACAGGAGCCTGCTCCACTCGCCCCTGCTGAGCGAGATCAGCACGTTTGTCCCTTAGCCCCTTTGCAGCTGGGGGCAAGGCCCTGGCATCATGGCTGTGCTTAGGCTAAACTGAGTTCTTAGGAAAACATGCCACTGGGTCACTGCTAACAGCAGCAACAAGAAATAATTTTTGAGGGCCAGCGCCATGGCTCACTTGGTTAATCCTCCATTTGCAGCACCAGCATCCCATATGGGCGCCGGTTCTAGTCCCGGTTGCTCCTCTTCCAGGCCAGCTCTCTGTTGTGGCCCGGGAGGGCAGTGGAGGATGGCCCAGGTGCTTGGGCCCTGCACCCCATGGGAGACCGGGAGGAAGCACCTGGCTCCTGGCTTCAGATCAGCGCGGTGCTGGCCGTAGCGGCCATTTGGAGAGTGAACCAACAGAAGGAAGACCTTTCTCTCTGTCTGTCTGTCTCTCTCTCTCTCTCTCTCTCACTGTCTATAACTCTACCTGTCAAATAAAAACAAAAAGAAACAATTTTTGAAAAGCTCTGGTTCTCAGAACTTTCTGTATTTTAGAACTTGAATCGCTCCCCGACCCCAGTCCTTACGTTAGACATGGTAAAACCAGGCACGGCAAGGTGAAGGCCACGCAGAGAGATGCACTGTCACAACACTAAGTTCCCATAGCGAGAGAAGACATCCCCAGCAGCGTGTGGGCAGGAGAAACACTCTGTGGGTAACTGTCCCCCGGTCAGGCGTGTCCAGCGTGTGCCGGAGCCCCCACGTCCCAGACGCTGCTCACGGCGTCTTCAGGAAGGAGCAGCGCTAGGAAGTCTCCTCCCTTCCATGGGAGGTTGGTAAGCAACAGACGGGTACCCGCGTCACCCCGGGGGGCGGGCAGGTGGTCCCGAATGCTGTGCCATCAGGGAAGAGGGCGAGGCGGCAGGGGCGCCGGTCACAGCGTGGTAGCAGGTGCTGTATGTGCACAGCCAGGGTAGCAGGCAGCCAGGCAGGGCCCCTGCGGACGTGACAAATGGCCGAGGGCCCTGCAAGAGCGGGGAAGAAATGCCTGCTTCTTCCTGGGACAGTGCTTGGCGTCCTCACAAAGGCTGAGTGATGAACCCGGTGTCCAGGGGAGAGAAGCCCCAGAAATGCTCCGTGCCCCAGCTAAGCATGGAGCCCCGAGGCTTGCTCACTGGACAGTTTCTCCTCCTGCCCCCTGGTTGCTTGTTGGCCCCACCATCAGAGCCCGATCAGAAGTGTAACTTTCCACAAGGCACTGTGCCCCTCCGAATGGACACAGTGTCTTTTCAATCCTTTAAACTGGCCAGAGAGCAAGACCCTGCTCTGGTGCTATTTTGTGGATAAAGGAGCCCTGGCTTGCAAGGGGCACTGGCAGCCCCTCCTTTGGAGCCCCCGCCTGACCGCTGCATGCCAGAGAAAGACATTGTAGGTTTCTTACTAATTCTTATATCCTGCTTAGAATGCACTGAGTTCCTGACTTTAAAGACTGTCAACTTTCTTTGATTCTGCAATGTTCACAGCTATTTCTTTCTTCTTAAAATCTATTTTATTTGAAAGGAGGCGGAGGGTGGGGGAGGTAGAGAGAGAGATCGATCTTCCATCTGCTGGTTCGTTCCCCAAATGGCCACAATGACTGGGGCTGGACCAGGCCAAAGCCAGGAGTCAGGAGCTCTATCCCGATCTTCCACATGGATGCAGCATCTTGGATGCAAACACTTGGACCATCTCCTGCTGCCTTCCCAGGCACACGAAGAGAGAGCTGGAGAGGAAGTGGAGCAGCCGGGAATCGAACCGCACTCACGAGGGATGCCAGCGTCACAGGCAGCCCGGTAAGCCGTAACACCGGCCATAACCACAGCTATTTCTTTAGCTCCCGCCTCTCCCAAGTCTCATCCTCTCCTGGGATTCTAATCTGATGTGTTTTCAGGCCTTCTTGTTCTACCATGCATATCTTTAAACCTCTGGTATTCTTGGTCTTCATACTCTGTTAGGCTGAATTCTGAGCAACTTCTTCAGTTTTGCTTCCAGGATCACTTCCTCCTCAGCTTTGCTTGGGCTGGGACTGTACACTTTGCGTTAGTACACTTTAGTCCAGAAACTCCAGGCAGGGCTTCTCTTAAGAACTGCCTGGGCGGTGTTGATAGTCCCTTGTCAAATCCTGATGGACTCTGTTCAATGCTGGTGGCCCCTTAGTCATCGCTTCCTCAGCCTCTTCCTCGTTCACGGAAATAAACCCCTGTCCGTTTCTGACCCTCTATCTGCAGTCTGCAATCCGCTTCTGCCCGTCCTCCCGTGGTGGCTTGCTTCCCTGTGCGGTTTGTGATCCTTGGCTGGGCGTTCACGTCCCTTGGAAAGTTATCTTGGTTTAGAAGGCTTGTATGTTTCCACACAAGGGATTTACATGTGCGCCTGCCAACTGCCTGGGGCATTGCTGAAACACCACCACTGTGACCTAAATGGCTTCGATTTTTTTTTTCTTTATGCAACACATACAGAAGAGCACAGATTTATCACTTAGGATTCTCAACAGATATCGTTTCCCTTTTTTTTTTTTTTTTTAATTCCGTCCACAGCCAAGGTCAAAGCAGGAAAGACTCCTTCCAGTTTCTCTCTGTGGATCAGACTAACCTGGTTCCAGCCCTGACGGGATTCAGCGTGGAGCCTCCCACTGGTCTCCACCCCAGGACTTGGGCTCCGGCTTCGCTGTCTCCCGCGTGGGTGAGTTCCAGTTAAATTCAGACACCCCCAGCCCAGTGCTGACTTCAGCACACTCATTTTTTCCTCTAGATTAGAATTTTTTTCATTATTTCTGGCCCCTGAACATTTACTTTCTTTCTTGCCAGCCAAGCCATCCATTATTCATTTTTATATTTAATTCAGCAATTTTAGGTGTTTTACACCAGGAAAGAGTTTCAGATATCTGCGCAGTGATTCTGTTATACTGCCAGAAAGGAAACCACTAATTCTTAACTTACTGAATAACCTAATTGTGCTTTTAACCCCTTATGCCACTAGGAAGTTTCATGTTATTTTCTTAAAAGGGAGCCAGAGTAAATGTGGGGCTCTGTGATGCGAAGTTCAGCTGGGTCTAGAGCAAGGGGCTTTGCCTCCTGGGCGAGCAGAGCCATTGGAGAAAAAAGGGACAGAGACGAAGACTCTCAGCTCTCCTCGCTGCCCCAAACCACAGTTGTACAGGAGTAGAAAGCAAAAGCCTTTATTTTTCTTATCTACTTGCTTATGTGCTCACACACATTTGAATTCTTTGTTCACACCTTTAAATCTTTCCAACAGCGTCCCCTTTCACCCTTTCCCTCCATCCCTGCTGTGCCTGAGTCGGCCCCGCCAGTCTCGGCACAGTTCCAGAAATCCCCTGGGTGCACGCAGGTGCAGCGATTTCTCTGCAGTCAGCCCGTCTCACACCCTGGGCAGCCAAAACTCGAAGTGAGTTGGAATCACCCCGTATTAATGTGACCATCTTCCTAAGGATCGCGTGACTCCCCGCACTGACCGACCGTAACTGGTTCTCTCTCACACACAGAGAGTTGGTGGATATTGTTGGTTATTGCTGGACAGTGCTATGAACATTCTGGTACCGGTACCTTGTGGCCGTGGGTAACTATGCTTGTCTAATAAAATCCTAAAGGTGGAGCTCCTCAGTCAAGGGGAGTGTCTATTTTGAATGAAATGGCTATGACCAGATCACCCTCCAAAGAAGATGAGCCAATGCATAGTCCTTTAGCAAAGCAGGACAAGGTGCTTCTGGGGCTCTTGTTTTCTAAGATTTATTTATTTATTTATTAAAAAAGGCAGAGTGTCACAGAAAGAGCGGATGAGGAGGGAGGGAGAGAGAGAGAGAGAGAGAGAGAGAGACCCATCTGCCACCCACTGGTTCAATCCCAAAATGGCTGGAGCAGGCAGCTCCAGGCCAGGCCAAAGCCAGGAGCCTGGAGCTCCACCTGGGCCTCCCACCTGGATGGCAGAAGCCCGAGTACTTAGGCCACTACGATTGCCCCCGGGCACCAGAGCAGGAAGCTGAGCAGAAGTGGAGCAGCGGGCACTCCGGTTTGGGATGCTGGCACCTCAAATGGCCGCTTAACCCACTGTGCCATAACACCAGCCCTGGGCACGACACATTATGCCTATTATTAAATACAACGACACCTCTCTACGGGTGGGCGAGCTGGGCAATGACACTGAAGTTGCACGTAACACTATGTTTTATTCCTAAGTTACCGCCTGAGGCTGAGGATGCGTTAAATGGCCTTATTCGTTGACAGTCCATCAGAAGTGGATGCTTAGGGTTTATGTCCAAGATTAGATTCTTCCTTGTCCGCACTTCAGCTCTCCTCAGCACCACAATGCGAACCTCAAAGCCTGGGGCCTCCTACACTCTCTTCCCAAGAATTTATCATAAGAAAATAATTGATTGTGAGATTCTGAAATGTTTACATAAAGATTTCATAGAAGTTGTTTTTATAAGATGTATTTATTTATTCGAAAGCTAGAGTTTCAGAGAAAAGGAGAGATTGAGAAATTTTCCATCCATTTGTTCCCTCCCCCAGCTGGCTGCAACAGCTGGAGCTGCGCTGATCTGAAGCCAGGAGCCAGGTGCCTCCTCCGGGTCTCCCACGTGGGTGCAGGGACCCAGCACTGGGGCCATCTGCTGCTGCTTTCCCAAGCACAATTGCAGGGAGCTGGACTGGAAGTGGAGCAGCCAGGACTCGAACCAGTGCCCATATGGAATGCTGGTACTACAGGCCACAGCCTAACCTGCTACATCACAGTGCCGGCCACTTCACAGCAGTTTTTAACAGTCAAAGACTGAAAATGGCTAAATGATTTAATGTCAATACAGAAAATATGGGCTTATACTTTATAGGTATCCATGGAATAAGAATTTATACACGGGGCTGGCGCTGTGGCATGGCAGGTAAAGCTGCCGCCCATATGGGCACCAGTTCGAGTCCTGGCTGCTCTACTTCCACTCCCCTTCTTGGCTATGGCCTGGGAAAGCAGTGGAGGATGGCCCAAGTCCTTGGGCCCTGCACCCATGTGGGAGACCAGAAGAAGCACCTGGCTCCTGGCTTCAGATCAGCACAGTGCACTGGCCATAGCCAGTCTGTCTCTCTCTCTAACTGACTGTCAAAAAAAAAAAATAGTACTAAGAGAGAGGACACTTAGCCTGATGATGGTGTTTATCGGTGGGTCCTTTGGGAGATGATCAGATTAAATCAGGTGGAGAGGGTGGCGCCCCATGATTGAATCTGGTGGCTTCACAGAGAAACCACAAAGAGAAAGACAGACACATGGACCCGCGTCTCTTACTACATGATGCCCTGTGCCACAGGAGGCAGAGGCTGAACCAATGGAGCTTGCCCAGGCTCACCTGTGAGCTTCCAGAATCATGAGCTAAAAGAAGCCTCTTTTTCAAGTGCAGTCAGGCTGCCGCTGGTAGGTTATCATAATGACAAAAAGCCGACGAATACGCCCAACCACGTGTCCAGATGGCCTGATACATGTGCATTGTCATGCGTCTGTATGCACACATGCATGTAACAAGCGTTCTGGAAGTTTATCTCGAATGTTAGTAACGGATATCACTGAGATTCTGGGCTGCTCTTGCCTGTCCATCTGTCCTTCTGTCTCGCCCTTGGCATTGTTTGAATTGTCGACAGAGCGCCAGCATGAATGTAGAAGATGCTGCCTCCCAAAGCGAATGCCTGTGGGAAACAGGGAAGCAGCCCGGAGCCGAGCCCACAAAGCCACCTGCTCCCCAAATGCAAGGGAAACTCGACTTTCCTACAGCGGAGCTGGAGGCGGCCACGGTGCCCACCTGCCGCGGGCCCTGCCCTGCAGCCGGGCCTCTGCTGAGCGGCTGCCTCTGCGGAGGGGCCCGCCAACCCTGGCAGACGGTGGTCAGTCCCCGGAGGGCCCCTCTCAGCTTGCAAAGGTGGGAGAGAAAAACGCAAGCCTCTCGCCCCCGCACAGCCGGGTCATCGTCCTTCAAATGACCAACACTGAGGAAGAACAAAATTCTTCAAGAGCCGCTCTCCCGTATTATTTTTTTGTGTGCTTCAGATGGTTTTGAAATCCAGAAAGTTCAAAAAGAGGGCAAATACTATCGCCAAACCTTCAACTCTAATAGCAGGCGGAGACTGAATAAATACTTTCCCACTGAGTGTTTCACAAGCCAGAGGTCCGACTGTTACTGCTGGGTGCGATCTTTCCAACCTGTTTCCATGTTCACAAAGTGTTTCCCAGAGACCTAAATTTAGTGAGACAGCTTTAAGCAACAACCATCAACATCAAGCGTCAAGTCAAACAAAGAAAAACAAAAGCCCCGCCTCTCACCTCAACTGAATTTTCGAATCGCGCCTACTACAACCTGTCAAAATATAAAAACGGTGACACGAACAGCCCCCGCTTGCGACGGGTCGCCTGGAAGATGGCTCCACCTTACGATGGTGTGCAAGTGTCTTTTCCTTTCGCTGTCGGTGCAGCGCCCAGGGACACAGACATCGGCGCTTTACCACAGAACAGGCTTTGTGTAGAGCGACTCTGCCCAGCTTCAGTGTCCCCAGCATGTCTGGGACGGGAGAGACCAGGCGATGACTTCCCCACGTAACGTGTTTTCGACCTGCGATGTTTCGAACCTGCCGTGGGTTCGCTGGGTGATAACACAATCCTTCGTTGAGGGGCACCTGTGTTCCTAGGCGCCTGTTGAGAGGGAAGGGTGAGAGTGAACCCTCTACTCTCTGGTCCTCTTATGGGGACAGCAATCCTACCGGATCCGGGCCCCACCCTGCCCACCTTAGCGACCTTCCCCCTCGTGGTATAGCCACACTGGGGACTAGGGCTGTAACTTTGCATCCGTTCAGTCCTGGGCCTCTGGTGTGCGGCTGTGAGAAGTTATTTTGCAGCTCTGGCCTCAGTTTCCCCAAGTGTAAACGGGGCTCCTGAGCCAGGGCGTTACTGTGAGTGAGGTCTCAATGAGATGAACCAGGTCCAGCCCAGCGCAGTGGCTGGCGCCGGGAAGCGATGATGAGCGTCAGCGCCATGCTGCCTTCGTGGTCCTCGCCTTCATGTCACTGTTTTGAAAGCAGCCGGGGCAGGCATTCAACCCAGTGTTAAGACGACAGTGGGAGGCCCGTATCTCCAACCAGGGTGCCCGGGATGGACTCCCTGCTCTCCTGATGTGCGAGCCTTGGGAGGCAGTAGATGACGGCTCGAGTACTTGGGTCCCCGCCGCCAGCTGGGAAAACTGGACTGAGTTCCAGGTTCCGGCTTCAGCCTGGCCTAGACCCGACAGTTGCAGGCTTTTGGGGGGTGACACAACGGATGGGAGACCTCTGTCTCTCTGTGCCTCTCTCTCTCTCTGCCCCTCAAATTAGAAAAAAAATAATAAATAGCTATTTTTATTTTGAATAAGAAAAAGATGGCTTCTCCTTTTCAAAATGTTTATTTATTTATTTGAGCAGGAGAGCGAGCGAGCAAGCTCCCATCTTCTGTTCGGCTGGCCCAGTGCCCGTGGCAGCCGGGGCCAGGCCGGGGCTGGAGCCAGGGGCCAGAGTTCGAAGCAGGTGTCCCGTGCGAGAACCCCTCACGCCCGCACAGCTCAGGGAGCACTCGCGGGCTGGATGGAGCTTGTCCCCTCCCTTGCTCTGCTGTCTCAGGGCTTCCAGGGCTGAATATGTCCATCTGAGACCTGGAAAGGGGCCCCCGGGACACCCACGCCACATGGCAGCTGTCTGGTAGGTGGCCGTCAATGGACTTGCCCGGGCCACCGCTGGGGTACCTTCTGAAGGGACAGCTGGCGCCGGCGCTGTGGTGGAGCTGGTAAAGCCACCGCCCTGCAGTGCCGTCACCCCATATGGGTGCCGGGTCAAGTCCTGGCTGCTGCACTTCCGATCCAGCTCGGCCATGGCTGGCAAAACAGCACACTGTGGCCCGAGTACTTGGGCCCCTGCACCTGCGTGGGAGACTTGGAAGTTCCCGGCTCTGGATCGGCTCAGCTGTGGCCGCTGCGGTCATTTGGAGAGTGAATTAGCACATCAAAGATCTCTGTCCCTGTCTCTGCCTCTGCCTCTCTGTAACTCTGTCTTCCAAATAAACAAATATTTTTTTTTTTTGACAGGCAGAGTGGATAGTGAGAGAGATAGACAGAGAGAAAGGTCTTTCTTTACCATTGGTTCACCCTCCAATGGCCGCTGCGACCAGCACTGCGCTGATCTGAAGCCAGGAGCCAGGTGCTTCTCCTGGTCTCCCATGCGGGTGCAGGGCCCAAGCACTTGGGCCATCCTCCACTGCACTCCTGGGCCACAGCAGAGAGCTGGCCTGGAAGAGGAGCAACCGGGACAGAATCCGGCACCTAGACTAGAACCTGGGGTGCCGGCACTGCAAGGCGGAGGATTAGCCTATTGAGCTGTGGCGCTGGCCATAAATAAATATTTTTTTTAATTAGACAGCGGTTTTCTCTCTTTTTTTAGAATTATTTATTTGAAAGGCAGAATTACAGAGAGGCAGAGGCAGAAAAAGACAAGTATTCTATCCACCACGAGCCAGGAGCCAGGAGCTTCTCCCAGGTCTCCTATGGAGGTGCAGGGGCCCAAGCACCTGGGCCATCTTCTGCTGCTTTCCCAGGCCACAGCAGAGCTGGATCGGAAGTGGAGCAGCCGGGTCTCAAACCGGGCCCATATGGTGCCACAGGCAGAGGCTTTACCCACTGTGCCACAGCACCGGCCCCGAGACAGCTGTTTTCCGACTCGATGGTGAGGATCCAGGCAGGGTCCATCTTGCCGGCTGCACAGTCCTGATCCACAGCATGTCCAGGCACCACACTGCTTGGGTTGAGCCCCAGCCTTACAGCTGGTAACCTTGGCCAAGCTTCCTAACCTCATGGTATCTTCCTTTTCTCATCTTAAATGCAGCAGACAGAGCACCTATGGCATGCGCGTGTTGGCTGGGCTGAGCGAGGGCACAGACTTGAAGCCCTTACTTGTGTGATGGATTGGAGAGGACTGCAGATTCTCTGCTCATGTTCCCACTGAGAAGCCGAGTTGAGAGCCCCCACCCCCACCCCCCTGCCTCAGCCGGCCGGGGTGTAGTTCTGGGCCTTCTGAGGCCAAGTCATCAGCGACCTTGCAGCCTCCCCTGGGCCCCTGGCTCTGGGAGTCCAGAAGCCCATCAGGGGGTCTGACAACCCTGGAGAGCGTCATGCAGGAGACGCCGTGTGCAAGTGCCGAGATGGACAGGCCCAGCTGAGCCCAGCCAATCAGCTCCTCTCACCCCCCACCCCGGGCTGTCCACATGAGCCCAGCCACTAGCTCACCACCACTGTGGAACCTCAGTTGATGGCCCACGAAACCAGATCGAATTGTCCAGCCAGGCCCTGCCTGGATTCCACAGAACGCGTAGAATGACTCTCAGATCTTCCGGACAAGGCCACATCTGGAATCCGAGGGCAGGCTGTGTGGACAGGAGTCGGGCCCCACGCGCATCCGAGCTAGTGGAGGAAGGAAGCCTCGATGCGAGGCCAGAGGATGCGTCAGGATTAGAGGAGACGAGGGAGGATGGTCCATTCGGAGAGGCCGGAAGCCGGGGAGGGGGCAGGAGAGCAGGGCCCTGTCCTAGGAGGGGGGCAGGGGTGGAGGTTGCCTGAGCCTGGGAAGAGCGCGCAGGAGTGAAGGTGGAGGGGAGCCTGTGGGAGGCGGAGCAGACGGTGCAGCCCACCACGCGGGTTGGGACAGGCGACAGGAGCGCTCAGACTCTCCTTTCTAAAAAGGGTAAAGCTTCCCCTCCGGGAGCTGCTGCCTTAGGGAAACGCCAGCTCGAAGTTGCCAAGGACACTTGGACAATAACCTACAGCACACACGGCCTGCACAGGTGGGCGGAGCATCAGTCACAGCCCCGCCCCACCCCACCCCCAGCCACGCCTCCAGAGATGAGGCCAGGTGCAGGCTTTCCATAACAAGGTACAAACACGGGAGGCAGGTGAGTCTGATTTTGAAAGGATTCCCCCAACGTGGGAGAGGGCTCTTGCGTGAAAATGGAAGAGGGGAAGTGGGTCCAAACGCCTGCGGGGAGCGGAGACGGCAGAGGTGGCTCTGAGCACCTGGCGGGCCATCGCAGAGGCAGGAGCCATCAGGCAGCCTTCCCTGGCTCCACTGCCCCTGGGCTGGGCGGCCACCGTGGAGGTGTCTGCCGCCTCCTGGGAGCAGGGGGTGGGAGCCTTCAGGACACGAGAGAAGTCGGCGTCCCAGGGCGCTGGTGCGGCCGGTGAGGAGTGAGGAGCTCTCCTCCAAGAAGCCCTCCTGCTGTGGCCTCTGGCTGTCCCCCCCCATCCCCGGGGTGGCCTCAGCAGACGCCTAACAGAAGCGCGCAAAGACGCTGCCCCAGCTAAGAACGACCAAGCTCTTCACTGCTAACAAGTGCAGAGCTTACACCTGAAAAACAGGGCCCGCAAACCGAGCCGAGCTGAGCGAGGGACATTCCCAAGGAGATGCGAGATCACCATGGTGCAAGCATCAGGAATGATTTATTTATTTTAAAAATTAATTTGAATTGGAAAAATTGAAAGAATCCAGTGTGTAAGCTGACTGCGACAGACTGCCAAAGAGATGAATCTGTGAGTTGCAATAGCAAGCCAAAGAAATCCTCCAGGATGTAATTAAGATTTTTAAAATGGGACATGGAAGCTAAGAGGTGTAGACTATGAGGCTTCACCAGAATTGCTCTTCAAAAGACACTGTTAGGAGTATGAACATACAACCTAGCCGTGAAGAACATCTTCACAGAACATATTAAAAGACCTGTATCCATGGAGCTGGCGTTGTGTGGTGGGCAAAGCTGCTGCCTGCAGGGCTGGCATCCCTTGTGGTGTCAGTTTGAATCCCAGCTGCTCCACTTCCAACCCAGCTCTCTGCTGATGCACCTGGGAAAGCAGCAGTGGCTGACCCAAGTGCTTGGGCCCTGCACCCATGTGGGAGACCCGGAAGAAGCTCCTGGCTCCTGGCTTTGGACTGGCCCAGCTCTGGCCATTGTGGCCACCTGGGGAGTGAATCAGGGGATGGAAGATATCTCCCCCCACCCCGCCCCGTAACTCTGCCTTCCAAATAAAATAAATCTTTAAAAAAAAAAAAAAAAGACTTGTATCCAGAGTATGTAAAGGACACTCAAAATTCAGTGATAAAGAAATAAACAGGGGCTAGCGCTGTGGCACAGTGGGTTAAGGCCCTGGTCTGAAGCGCCGGCATCCTACATGGGTGCTGGTTCTAGTCCCAGCTGCTCCTCTTCTGATCCAGCTCTCTGCTGTGGCCTGGGAAGGCAGTAGAAGACGGCCCAAGTCCTTGGGCCCCTGCACCCACATGGGAGACCCAGAAGAAGCTCCTGGCTCCTGGCTTTGGATCGGCTCAGCTCCGGCCATTGCGGCCAATTAGAAAGTGAAACAGCGGGTGGAAGAAGTCCCCCAACCCCCTCCTCGCTTCTCTCTGTGTAACTCTGACTTTCAAATAAATAAATAACTCTTTAAAAAAAAAAAAGAAAGAAACAAATCAAATAAGAATAAGCAAAAATTTGAACACACCCTAAAGAAGAAATATGGATGGCAAATAAGTACATGAACGCATCCTCAGTGTTGTTAGCTATCAGGGAAATAGAAACTAAAACAGTGAGAGATTTAACACCACCACACACCGTTAGTCAGCAAAGACTAAAAGGATGACCGTAGCACGTGCTGGGGAAAATGTGGGGGAACAGGAGTTCTCCCACATTGCTGATGGGAATGTAAATGGTGCAATCATTTTGGAAAGCAGTTTAACAATTTCTTTACAAATTAAGCATAAGGGCCGGCATTGTGGCACAGCAGGTCAAGCTGCTACTTGTAACATCAGCATCCCATATGGGCACCAGCTCAGGTCCCAGCTGTTCCACTTCTGATCCAGCTCCCTGCTAATGGTTGGGGAAAGCAACAGAAGATGGCCCAACTGCTTGGCCCCTGCACCCACGTGGGAGACCCGGACGAAGCCCCTGGCCCCTGGCTTTGGTCCGATTTGGCCCGGCCATTGTAGCCATTTGGGGAATGAACCAGCTGATGGAAGACTTCTCTCTCTCTCTCTCTGACTCTGCCTCTCAAATAAATCGATCAATAAATCCTTTTTTTTTTTTTTAAGAAAACAGACGTGTGCCCACTAGGGCGTTTATCTGACCGTGCCCCTCCTCCCTTGCTCACTGCCGCCCCAGTGTGCAGACCCAGGTTGGTTCCCGGCTGCACTAACACTGGCCGTGTGCTCATCAGTGGTTCACAGCTCGCAGCCCAGTTTTCTCATCTTGAAGGTGGGATTGTGATCAGGATTAAACCACGGGGCAGGTGCTTGCACACTCGAATCCACCGACCGCCCCAGAAATCAGCCTGTCGTCTTCCTGGTTTCCCCAGGGCCTGGGCTCTATTTTTAGCTGCAGAAGCCAGCAGTGCGTCATCTTGTGTCCAGAGGTCCGGGGGAGGGATGTGGAGCGGCGGGCCCATCTGCTTCGCATTAGCCGGCCTCCCCCTGTTTGTTATTCCTGGGGCAAAGCGCCGCCCATTCTCGGAGAAACACTGCGCGCACAATAACCTCTTTATCACGTTTTCAGGATCTGGCCTGTTGGGAAAGCTTACACCTTTCCCTTGTTGCCATTGTTCGCAGGCCGATTCCAACTTCTGACAAAGGCGTTTGGAGCGCTTTGCTGGAAACGAGGAACATAGCCCCGAAACGCAAGGAGCGGCCCTCGCGGCTGGGGCTGCGCCCTGGCCGGGCGGGGCCGGGGAGTGTGCCGGACGAGGGGCTCCCGCGTGTTCTCTTGTAGGCCCGGGCCCTGGGACATTGTTCCGTCTCCTTCTCCCCTCTGGGTTTGGAGAAGCCGCCCGCACTGGGACGTGACCCGGGTGCAGCCCCTCGCACTCCTGCAGTGGCTTCGTCCAACCCCGGTTTCAGGGTCTCCCTGACCAAGTACAACACAGCATATGTGCAAAGATGTTCATGGCGGCTTCCTTGTGCCACCGAAGTCCTGGAAGCAACGCAGATGTTCTGGCTGGTTGGGTGAGTTAGTGCATCCATGCCGTGAGACGCGGGGCCGCTGGGAAAAGCGGGAAGAGAACGGAGCAGTGCCCGGGGTTTATGGCAGGTGCTCGGCGAGAAAGCAAGATGCAGAAGGGTGCACATGTGCACACAGCAGGCCAGCTGTTGTGTCAGCAAATACACGTGTGTGTGTGTGTGTGTGTGCACACACAAATGCACATACAAGTATTTGCTATTTGTTCTTGCCACAGGAAACACTGAAACATGAAGTACCATACAGGGAGAGGAGCAATGCTCTCCAAGGATATGCGTTTTAAGTTGTTTATTTATTTATTGAAGAATCACAGCGGGTAAAGCCGCCACTGCAGTGCTGCCATCCCACGTGGGTGCCAGTTTGAGTCCTGGCTGCTCCATTTCAGATCCAGCTCTCTGCTTTCCCAGGTGGGAAAGCAGTGGAGGATGGCCCAAGTCCTTGGGCCCCTGCACCCACGTGGGAGACCAGGAGGAAGCACCTGGCTCCTGGCTTCGGATCGGCGCGGCGCTGGCTGCAGCAGCCACTGTGGTGGGGGGGTGAACCAACAGAAGGAGAGCTGTGACGCTCTCTCTGTCTATAACACTACCTGTCAAATAAATAAAAAATAAAAAAGAATATTTTTTTATTTGAAAGGTAGAGTTACAGAGAGAGGAAGAAACAGACAGAGACCCTCCACCTGCTGGCTCACCCCTCCAATACAACCTGAAGCCAGGAGCCTGGAACTGCACCCAGGTCTCCACATGGGTGATGGCGCTCCAGCACTGGGTCATCATCCACAGCTTTCCCCGGGGCATTAGCCGGCACCAGAACCGCCCTCATCTGGTGTGCTGGCATCGCAGGCCGTGCTTCAACCCTCCGAGCCACAATGCCGACCCCTAGGATACTTCTGATAGTGTCTTGGCCCATGTAAATGCTTCAAAACTTCAAAAATAAAGTTAAATCTGAAAAAAAGTATAAACCCTAAAACCGAAAGTAGAGCAATATTGGTGACCCTCAGGTGCCACGTGCAAGAGCTGGTGCAGACGAGACCCTGGAGGTGGCCTTGCCTTCCAGCACCTGGGAGCCACAGCAGGAGCGGCAGGCTGTGGGGACAGGACGCGGCGCTGAACTCGAGGGGCCGTCAGACTCCCCCGTCCAGCTGGAGATGTGGGACGGGAGGTTGGGTTTGCGAACTGGGATCAGGGACGGTGCTGGAGCTGGAAATGTGAATGGGGTCACCAGCATGCAGTTGGCATTGGATGAACTTGGCCGTGAGACAGGATGACATCACATAGGAAAGGGAAAGGCCTGGACCCTGAACCCTGGGCCCTTCCAATATTCAGGGTCAGGGTGTGAGGTGAACCAGCCAGTGGGGACGAGGGGGAGGCAAGAACCAGGCATCCTGGGAACAGCGTGGTGAATCAGGGACCCCACCAAGAGTGCGTTCAGAGGAAGGGAGGGGCGCCGCTCTCCAGAGAGGTGTTAAGAGGAAGGCGATGGTGGCCAGTGCCGCGGCTCACTACGCTAATCCTCTGCCTTGCAGTGCCGGCAAACAGGGTTCTAGTCCCGGTTGGGGCGCCGGATTCTGTCCCGGTTGCCCCTCTTCCAGGCCAGCTCTCTGCTGTGGCCCGGGAGTGCAGTGGAGGATGGCCCAAGTGCTTGGGCCCTGCACCCCATGGGAGACCAGGAGAAGCACCTGGCTCCTGCCATCGGATCAGCGCGGTGCGCTGGCCGCGGCTGCCATTGGAGGGTGAACCAACGGCAAAGGAAGACCTTTCTCTCTGTCTCTCTCTCTCTCACTGTCCACTCTGCCTGTCAAAAAAAAAAAAAAAAAAAAAAGAGGAAGGCGATGGTGAGTGCAGTTAGTTCTTTTCCAAGGGTGCATCTCTGACGAGGAGGAGACAGGTGGAGAATCGGGGCAGGCCGGAGAGTTGAGAGCAGATCAACACTCCGAGACGGGAGCCGGCACAGCATGTTTGCACACTCAGGGTCACGACCCAGTAGACAGGGGAAAAGCAGTCAAGGCAAGAAAAGTCTTATTATATAATTTGTGAGGACGAGGGAGAGGTCCTTTGGGAGCGGTGAGCAGAGGGTGGAATGGTGTAGGCCAAGGTCACAGAGCAGGATGTGACCCACACCTCCGGCCCCACCGTGTCCTGGAATGAGCACGGCGGAGCTCTGGCTCTGCCCATAAATGGCCACAGAGCTGGGAGCAGCCTCTGGCCCGGCTGCTGGGGAGACAGGCGGCCGCAGAGGGACAATAAAAGTGAAGCCGCCTCCATTAATCAGTGCGCTGGATTAGATATGAATGGCTGAAGCCACACCAGCAAGCTTTGGCTGTGACAGCTGACTGGGAAAAGCGGGAGGCGCTGAAGCGCAAACATGCCTCTGAGAGCTTCCACGAAGCCTATCTGCAAGACAGTCACACCGCTCTCAGCGAGCCCAGGGACAGCTCACAGACACAGCCGTCTAGCCAGCGGCAGGGGCCAGACAGCCCCACGGAGCCCAGCACCTCTGGAAACCGCAGCAGCAGCAGCGCAGGGACCTGTCACAAGCAGAAGCTGTGACGCTCACAGATGAAGAAGCGTCCCCCTCCCCCCACTCACAGCTGTGTGGTCTGTGCCCCGGCCAAGTGTAGTCAGCATTTGGAAAAATGGCCCCCGTCTTCCCTTCCAACGTCCATGCCCCTTTCCAATGTGACACTGGAACTGCTCCCATGAGGAAGTGGAATCCACAGCCCAACCCTCGAATCCAAGCTGGTCTTGTGATTTGCTGTGGCCCCCAGAATGAGGTAGAAGGGATGGAGTGGGCAGGCTGAGCCTTGGCCCGTTAGAAGCCACGCGCGCTCCTTCTCTCAGGGCCTCCTGGGCGTCTGTGTGAGCGAGCCCAGCACCCTGCTGACCCTGCTGACCACACAGAGCAGAGGAGCCATCTTATCCCCTGGGGCAGCCAGTCTTAGCTGACACAGAAACTAACTGCAGTTTTATGCATGAGCCCAGCAGAGAGCAGAAGAACCGCCCAGCTAATCCCAACCTGCAGATTTGTGAGCTCAGTTAGTGGTTGCTGTTACAAGCAGTAAACCCCAACCGATGTCCACATGTGACCAAAAAGAATTCGGTCCCTGAAGGGGGGGGGGGCATGTTGTGGCATAGCAGCTTAAGCCTTTACCTGCGATGCCGGAATCCTATATGAGCACCAGCTCCAGACCCAACTGCTCCACTTCCAACCCAGCTCCCTGTTAATGAGCCTGGGAAAGCAGCAGAAGAATGGCCCCAGTGTTTGGGCCCCTGCACCCACGTGGGAGACTTAGAAGAAGCTCTGGGCTCCTGGCTTCAGCCTGGCCAAGCCCTGGCCATTGCAACCATTTGGGGAGTAAACCAGAGGATGGAAGACCTCCCTCCCTCCCTAAATCTGACATGAAAATAAATACAAAATAAATTAAAAAAAAAATCTCAACTTTTCGCATTGGCATAAAGCAGTATGGGTGCACACCAGGCTTAGAAATGAGGGGCGAAGGCCCCAAAGAAAGGGTGGGCAAGGCTGGGCGTGCAGAGACGCATGTGCAGGATGGCATGCTGCCGTGGTTTGCATGTCCACTCCCAAACCCATGCTGCAACCTGGTGCCATGGAAGCAGTATTTATTAAGAGATGGGACGTTTAGGAAGTGGCCAGGCCCGGGTGCTCCACAATCCTGATGGCTCAGTGCTGCCACGGATGCTCATTATTGCAGGGGCGCATTTCTTATCAAGGGGGCTCGCCACACAAGAGTCAGTTTGGTGCTCCCGCTTGCATACTCCCTCACAAGACAGCAAGACGACCCTCCTCAGAGGATGCCCCTTGCTCATGATGTCCCAGTCTCCAGACAGTGAGAAGTTGCTTCTGTCCCTTCTACATGACCTGATCTTGGACATTCTGCTCATAGCATGAAGTTAAGACAAAGCTCCAGGAGGCAGGCCCACGGCCCCACCTCTGTCCAGCTCCAGGGCACAGCCCAGGCCTCCTGGGGGCCTGTGCAGTTCCCTTCCTTAGGCAGGACCCCCTGGTGCTCACATAGCTGCCACTCACCCCTCCTCGATGCTTCCTTCTCCGTACCCTGTCCGTCAGAGCTAGCCAGCAAGGTCCTACCCCATCACAAGGATCTGCAGCAAACATGGGCACTATTCCCAGGGTATGTTGCCAGGAGGAGGGTGCAGAACTCAACGTGACTCCCTCAGAAACTGGAACAGGCCGGCTGTGAACCCACATCTTTCTTTCTCCCTTTCTCTCCTGCGGACACAACAGGTGCAAATATGGCACGGTCAAGGGGACCGCTGTGAAATGTCATATCCGAGCAGCACCTCAAAGAGATGAGCCCCCCCACACACACACGTGCTACCAGGGCAGCAGCATTCTGTTTGCATGCAACGGCCCTGAGTGGCTGAGGCAGAGGGCAAGCAGCAGCAGAACGAGAGGTCAGACCGTGACCAGAGAGTCACATCACTGCAGACATGACTCCTCCTGCCCAGTGGGAAAAAGCTTTCGGAAACCAAAGGCAGAAACACGAGACAGCGTAGGAGGCCATGTCGTAATTCAGTGAGAAGTTACGGTGGTCTGAGTCGGGATGATGGCAGTGAGGTAGACAGAACTGGTTGGAATGCAGACGCATTCTGGAAGTAGACACAACAGGGTTTGCGGATGGAAGGGGGTCCGGGGGTCATGGCAAGGTTCCAGCCGGAGCAGTTGGTGGCATGGAGCAGCAACGCCCGGAGCGGACGCCCACCAGACGGCTGTTAGAGTCCCCTCCAAATTCACACGTCCGAGCCCTGACACCCAGGGAGGCTGGACTTGGAGATGGGGGCCCTGTGGAGGAGATCACGACTAAACGAGGCCACAGGGCTGGGGCCCTAACCCGACAGGACGGGGACCTAATGGGAGGAGAGAGACGCCAGGAGAGCGCGCGCGCACAAAGCAAAAGCCAGGTGCTGGCACACGGAAGACAGCCATCCACACACCAGGCAGAGAGGCCTCAGGAGAGCCCCCGGCCTGCGTGCTGGACTCAGACCCCCAGCCCCCAAACCGCGAGCGAAGGCACTCTGTTGTTCAAGTCTCCCAGGCTGCACTGTCTTGTTATGGCAGTCCCAGGCGGCTGGAACAAGTCTCATGGAGTTGTCAGCTGTTGGGTGCATGAGTCTGGAGTTAGGGGGCGAGCTCTAGGCTGAGGATGTGCATTTGGGAGTTGGAGCCCGGAGACCAAATGCATTTGTCTAGGGAGAGAGTGTGGAGAGCGAGGAAGGGCGGCGGCGGTCTTGGGTGGTTAGTCACCGGCAGATGAGCAAAGGAGACCGAGGACGTGGGTTGAGGTGGGAAACAAGAGCGGCATCCCAGCAGCCAGGAGGAGACGTTGGCGAACTGTCACAGGCTCTTGCCAGCTGGGGCAAGATGAGCCCTGGGAACCGAGCACTGGACCGGGGGAGACGGAGGTCACCAGTGACCTTGCAGAGAGTCATCCTGGCGCAGTTACGGTGTGAACCCCTCACTTAAGTGGTTCGAGAAGAAAGATGCTGAGGAAGTCTGGAGACGGTGAGCGCGTGCAGCTCCTTCCAGGAGGGTCTCACCAAGAGGGTAGGTGAGGGGGCTGGGTGTTGGAAAGGAGTATGGGTGGTGGTGGGTGCTATGGCACAGTGGGAAAAGCCACCACCTGCAGCGCCGGCCTCCCCTATGGGCAGCGGTTCATGTCCCAGCTGCTTCACTTTCCTTCCAGCCCCCTGCTAATGGCCTGGGAAAGCAGCAGATGGTGGCCCAAGTGCTTGGGGCCCTGCCATCCACGTGGGAGACCCAGATGAAGCTCCTGGCTCCTAGCTCTTGGCTTCGGCCTGGCTCAGCCCCGGTCATTGGTGGCCAATTGGGGAGCAATCCAATGGATGGAAGATCTCTCTGTCTCTTCCGCTGTCTCTGTAACACTTTCAAATAAATAAATCTTTCAAAAATAAAAAAGAAAGAAAAGGACTATGGGAACAAGTGCCCTTGTGCACTCTGCCCTGTCTTTGGAGTGGATGCTCCCACAGCACGTTCATAGGTGGGCAGATGTGGGCTCAGCGAGACAGCGAGGCCTCTGCCTTGGGTTAGAGCACGGGATTCAACTGCATTAGTGGGAGCAAAGGTCAAGGCTATGGGACAGGGGAACGGGCTGTCGACGTGGCAGAGCTGCCACTGCCTGTCTTTCCAGTGCAGGGGGAGCTCTCTGGGGAGCGAGGGGGCATGGACGAGGTACAGTGAGACTGGGGCTCACGAAGGGCCCTCTGGAAGCTACTGCCTGTGAACGCAGAGGTAGCCGGCGAGCCTACCCCAGTGGGTTTCTCCAGCCTCCAGGATGCAGGCAAGCAGCAGGTGCAGGATGGGTGGAGCCAGGGCAGGGATTTTGTTGGGTGACTTCAGGGAAAGAGGCAGGCGCAGGAGTTGAAATGCGTGACGACGAGGGGCCAAGGACTCTGGGCTGGCCAAGGAGAAGACTGAGGCAATGGACAATGGGGACGAGGTACGGGAACAAAGGAGGAGGAGCGATGGATCCCTAGGTCCGACCTCCAGTGTTGAAGAATTTGGGGTGAGGGCCTCAAAGAAAGGAGCAGCTGATTGGAGGGGCAAGAGCTGTAGAGCTCAAAGCTCTGGGGGTGGGGGGAACGCGGGCCAGAAGCTGCGAGGTAGAGGCAGGCTCGGCCTTGGGGCCCAGTGATCCGAGGGGCAGGGAGAGAAAAGGCACAGGCCAGCCCCAGCCCCACCGCATGCACTCCCGAGACAGCTGCAGGGGACACAGCTCTGCAGCCAGTCGGGCTTTCTCATAGATCAAGAGAGCGCCAAGTCTGGGCGGAGGGAGAGGAAGCTGGGGATTCTGCTGATGGTTTAGGTTGAATGTGAGCGGGCCCCAGGGAGGGATTTGAAGAGCAGGCTTCAAGCCCCGCCTTCCCTGCCACACGGTCTGACCTCTGCCATGACTCCTGTGGCTGCTGGGAAAGCCACAGAAAACCAGGCGTGAGAAGTGGCTGGAGAAGCCACAGCCGGCCAGGGCCACACCACTGTCACAGGGTCACAACCACTGTCTCAGAAGCTGTGCTCACAGCCAAAGCTCTTCCTGTCTCCTGACTGCTCGTGTTTTTGGGGTCCCCTCCATTTCTCTGTCCACACCCCCTCCTCTTCCTCCAGCCCCCACCTCTACTCCAGCCACTTTTGGTTAAGCAATTCTTTTTTTTTTTTTTTTTAAGATTTATTTATTTGGAAGGCAGAGATAGACAGACAGATTTTCCATCCTCTGGTTCACTCCCTAAAATGCCGAAATAGCCAGAGTTGGGCGGGTCCAAAGCCAGGAGCCAGGAGTTTCTTCTGGGCGTCTCACATGGGTGCAGGGGCCCAAGCATTTGGGCCATCTTCTGCGGCTTTCCTAGGCGCATTAGCAGGGAGTTGGATGGGAAGTGGAGCAGTGCCCATATGGGAGGCCGGCACTGCAGGTGGTGGCTTAGCAGTTAAGCCACTCTAACGCATCCCAATCCTGCCAGGGGATGAACCCACTGGGTCTGATCACGAGACCACAGGAGCTGACGTTTCCGATACTGGAGCATTTCTGTTGATGCTTCTCTCCTTGCCTTAGCGCAGGAAGTCATTAAAAATGCCAAGGGTGAGTCTTTACCAGTGCAGCAGGCACCGCGATGCCTCTGTCTCTGAGAGGGCTCAGGCCTGAGCTGCTGCGGCCTCGCTGGCTCTGGGCAGCCTCTCGGGTTGCCTCGACCTTTAGCATCTCTGCCTTGACCTTGGCACACCTCAGGGGCCCAGCTTCCAGCTGCTTTGGCATGGCGACCATTCCTTGTTCTTTTGCAAAATTATCTTGTCTATCCGCGGCCTTTCATCTTTCCACATAAATTGTAGGCTCTGGAACATTCTCAACTCACTTCTGTATAAATCATCTTCATATCGATTTTATAAATCATAAACATATTTGCTTCTCAAACTACCCTGAACGTCTCTTACCTCCCCTCCAACTTCTTCCCTGCCTTCCTGCGCTGGACGGTGGGCTACCTCCTCGTACCACCTTCCAATTTCTTATCTGCATCCTCACCTAAGTTCCGACCTAGAATCATCTCACCAACAGGCACTTTTGTTTCAGTGAGTAAAGCTATAATCACAATGATGGAATTAAGGCCATTATGATTGTCAGTAGGAGCTGGCGTTCAGCGCAGTTGTTAGGGTGCTAATTGGGACACCCACGTCCCGTATCAGAGGGCCTGGGTTCAAGTCCTGGCTCCACGCCCAGCTCCAAAGAGGCGGCAAGTGACGACGTAAGTTGTTGGGTCCTTGCCACTCACGTGGGGGACCTGGGTTAAGATCCAGGCTCCTAGCTTTGGCCTGGCCCAGCATGGGGACTGAGCCAGTGGATGGGAGATCTCTCGTCACCACCTCAATCTCTCTGCCTTTCAAATAAACAAATAATTTTAAGGAGATAATGAATAATTAGGAAAGAGGGACACATGTACCCATGACCAGAACTGAGCCCAGGGGCCGGGCTCGTGGCTCAGCCTGGGCTTCCTTCCTTCTGGGAGCAGTCAGACTACATGACGGGAGTTGCCAGGAGAGGGTGCAGGGCAGGGCACAGGGCACAGAGAGGTGACCCCTCTCACACCGGAACAGGAGGGGCGGCCTCCTCGGGTCCACGCAGAGTGGAGTGGGAGGAGCTGGGGGTGGAAAGAGGAGGAGGTGTGAGATTTCAGAGAGTGGAAGAGAAAGCCCGAGAGTACTTCAGATTCACGGAAGACAGGATCACCAGGTAAGCTTGCTTTGGTGCAAAGAATTTTGAAATCTCTGCATATGAGGAGTCTTCAAAAAGTTCACCCCCCCACCAAAATAAAAGTGTGTTCTAACAAAACTAGATGTTGGCTTGAAACGTCTTTGCCCCAGAAGACTTGTCCTTTAGTTCCACTTGCCCACGAGCACTGCAAGGACTCTGGATTCTCACGAGTGCCCGTCTGAACTCCTGGTTGATGTAAGCTTGTAGACGCGCCATTCCCATCTCCCGAAGCAACTCTCCCCTGTAGGGCCTTCAGAATCGGCCAGAACACAGAGCTCGTGAGCAGCCCCAGGCCCAGCCCCAGCCCCTGGCTGAGCCAGCGGGGGAGGTGGGGGGTTGGGGGCGGGGACAGGGCCTGGTGGCTCCAGCTCCAGCTCCAGGTCTGTGTCCCAGGCTTCCTCCTCCCGCCCTCAGCGCAGGCCCTCCCTTCTGGCCCCCTAGCTCCATGTCTGCAGCTCAGAGGAACGTGAGCTCATTCATGCACTTGTCGTGAAGCTAAACTGAGACAAGCCAGCCTGGCCGTGTGCTGCTGGGGAGTAAAGCTCGGCTGCTTTGGTGCACACACAGGCTGCATGTGGGTTTTTCCGGGTGTTCCTGTGAGAAGGGACTTGGGAATGTCACTAAGACCGTGAACCAGGAAAGGGGGAATAAAAAGACATGGGTGGGGGAGATTGCTGATAAACTTACAGGACCAGTGAATCAGAATAACTCGTGGTGGGCCAGCGCTGTGCTATAGCAGGTAAAGCCACCACCTGCGTTGCCACCAGCATCCCATATGGGTGCCGGTTCGAGTCCTGGCTGCTCCACTTCCTACCCAGGTCTCTGCTATGGCCTGGGAAGACAGTGGAAGATTGGCCATTACCAGGGAGCTGGAATGGAAGTAGAGCAGCTGGGACTTGAACTGGTGCCCATATGGGATTCTGGTGGCAACGCAGGTGGTGGCTTTACCCACGACGCCACAGCGCCAGCCCAAGGATATTCCTATAAAAACATTAGTTTGCTGATTTGTATTCGGGTCTTCTTAGAGTAAAAGCAGGAGGCGCGGAGAGCCGGCTGGTAACCAGGGTTGTGCAGAAGCACACGTTGTGTGTTAGTGTGCAGAGAAGGCTAAGCGGTCCCGACAGCCTCAACGAGCCGAGACCTGGGAGCCAGACAACCCTGGGTTCGAGTCCCGGCCCACTCGCCAGCTGTGTGATGCCTGGCAAGCCACTCCACTTCTCTGATTCTTCACTCGTTTTCAAAGAATTACCACGAGTCTCCGAGAAGAGTGGACCAGACGGAGCGAGATGCAGATTAAAGGGTGCGAAGAGCTGGCCGCTCACTGATGCCCGTGGTCCGGCGCATTGATCAGGATGCCCGAGCCCTCAGACGTGAGGCGGGGGGCCAGCGCGGGGTCAGCCCAGCCTTGCACATCTCAAATGCAGGCTTCTGCCGCTCAGCGCGCACAAGGTGCACAAGCCGAAGCGGCTCCATGGCGAAAGGACGATCTTTTCAACGAGTGACACTGTGACGACTGACATCCACGGGCAAAGGGTGGAGCCGGGCCCCTTGCCCCACACCAGCTACAAAACTCTCAGACAAACAAGTAGATCTCTACACCTGTGGATTAGGCAACGGTTTCCTGGACATGACATCGAGGCAGAAGGGACAAAAGAAAAAGAGATAAACTGAATTTCACCAAAATTAAAAAGGGCCAGCACTGTGACACGGCAGCTAAGCTCTGCCTGTGACGCTGGCGTCCCTGTGAGCTCTGGCTGGAGCCCCGGCTGCTCCACGTCTGATCCAGCTCCCTGCTGATGCGCCTGGGAAGGCAGCAGGTGATGGCGCCAGTGCTTGGGCCTCTGTCACCTGTGGGAGACCTGGACTGAGCTCTAGGTTCCTGGCTTAGGCCTCACCCAGCCCTGGCTCTTGTGGCCATCTGGGGAGTGGACCAGCTAATAGAACACGTCTCCCTCCCTCTCTCAACCTTTCAAACAAAAATCTAACCAGTTCCTCTATGACAAGTTCTAAAGAGAATCACCAGGCACACTTGAGGACACGCCCTGTGACGAGTTACGTGCAGAGAACCAACAAAGATCAGGGTTTGTTTCCCCCTGGCATTCACCTTCAGTGGTGAGTTCAGAATCACTCGACAGAGGCATTTTGGCTCCTGACCCTCAGAGCCACCTCCCACCACGCACCCCCGGGAGGCCTCTTCCCCCAAAGTCCCCAGGGCTGCTTGCTGAAGGAGACCCCTGGGTCTGAACCCCTTGGATCTGCAGGGCAGGGGTGCCTCTGCCTCCCCTCTGCGAGGGAGCTGCCCTTTGGAGGTGGGGCCCCCGGCTGGCCAGAGGCCTTCCCCGCCTGCACTGGCGCCTTGGCAGCCCCCTCCTGACTGCTGGCTGGACCCAGGAATAACTGAGCTCATTTTACAAAAGCACAGTCCAGGCCAAGAACAACAGGGAAACACAGAGCCTAGAACCGGAGGGCAAGTCCAGGGTTGAGAGAGAGCAGAAACCGACTTGAATTTTGTGCTGAGGTTCCCAGTGGCCAAGGTGAAGAGAGAAACATGTTACATAAAACAGCTCTTACTGTCCAAGAGGAGAAAACACACTGAAACATCCCCCTGGTGCCCGCCTACAAAATAAACTGCTCACAAATGGGCGTGTCTCGTAAGACTGTGGTGAAGAACACAGGAACACAGTCACTGGCAACCTGAGGCTCTTTCCTATCAAGGCCTTTGAGAAAAGCCCAAGGCAGAGCCAGCCACACAGCTGGGCAAGGGCTCACCTGCACAGACACCTGGAGAAATCTGCTTTCTTTCTTGAGAGAGATTTTCTTTTATTTATTTGAAAGGCAGAGTGACAGAGAAAGAGGGAGAGAGAGAGACACACACACACAGAGGTCTGTTTGTCCACTCCCCAAATGGCCAGGCTGAAGCCAGGAGGCTGGAACTCCCTCCAGGTCTCCCACGTGGGTGCAGGGTTCGAGTTCCCAGGCCACCTTCCGAGGCTTTCCAGGCGCATCAGCAGGGAGCTGGATCGGAAGTGGAGCAGCCGGGATTGGAACTGGCACTCACATGGGATGCCAGCGTCACAGGCTGTGGGTCAACCCAGTGTGCCACAGTGCGGGCCCTGAGAAAAACTTCTTCAAGTGTTTTGTTTTGTTTTTTGATGGCAGAATCTTTTTTCAAACAAAGTCTCACGCAGAACACTAATATGTAAAATAAACGGGCTGGCCCTGTGGCGCAGTAGGTTAATCCTCCGCCTGTGACACCAGCATCCCGTAAGGGCGCCTGTCCGAGTCCCGGCTGCTCCTCTTCTGATCCCGCTCTCTGCTATGGAGTGGGAAAGCAGTGGAGGACGGCCCAGGTCCTTGGCCCTGCACCCAGAAGAAGCCCCTGGCTCCTGGCCCAGCTCTGGCTGTTGCGGCCATTTGGGGAGTGAACCAGCAGATGGAAGACCTCTCTCTCCCTCTCCCTCTCACTGTCTGTAACTCTGTCAAATAAATAAATAAATAAATAAATAAAATCTTTTAAAAAGGCTGGGCGCTATGGCATAGCAAGCAGGTAAAGCCGCCACCTGCAGTGCTGCCATCCCATATGGACGCTGGTTGGAGTCCCGGCTGCTCCACTTCTAATCCAGCTCTCTGCTTTGGCCTGGGAAAGCAGTGGAAGACGGCCCAAGTGTTTATGCCCGTGTGTGGGGACCCATGGATAGGCCTGCCATGGGACCCCCCATGCTGGGCTTGGCTTATAGCAGTAATGTGGATGTAGCAGCTGATTGAACTTTCCATCTAGCTGAGGATCGTGGAAAACAACAAGATGGCGCTGATGCCCTGACTCCACAGCTGAGCATGATCAAGTGCCGGAGTGGAGAACTCTGTGCATGGACTGTGATTGAATGACTGTGATTGGTTGAATTCTGTATATAAGCTGACTGTGGGAGAGGGAAGGGGGGCACGCCAGCTTTCCACCTCAAGGAACGTGCGCGCCATCTCTCCCCCTTCTCCCGGTCCCCCACTCTCTTTCCCACTCCTTCTAAGTAAAAGTCTTTTGAAGACCGATTAACTGCGAGCAGCGTCGTTCCTTTTGCAGCAGAAGGATCCGACACCCGTGCACCTGCGTGGGAGACCCAGAAGCAGCTCCTGGCTTTGGACTGACGCACCTCCGGCCGTTGTGGCCATCTGGGGAGTGACCCAGTGGATGGAAGACCTCTCTCTCGGTCTCTGCCTGAGCTAAACTGCGCTCGATTCATCCCTGGGGAATTCTGGGAGGCTTTAGATGCAGCACTTACTGTGGCGACAGATAGCTGAGACCGGAGTCTACAGGAAGCGAGCCAACCGCATCCCTGCAGGTGTTCTGGGACAACCGGTGACCGACTGCTCCTTCCCTCTGCGTTCCCCCAGCCAGAGGTCTGCCCAAGACCTGCAGAGCTCAGCCTCACACTGTGCCTGCAGGAGGGCAGCGCATGGGGGGAGGAGACCCCCTCCATCTGGGGGGCCCGAGAGAAAGAGGGAAGCTCGCAGCTGGCAGGCGGCCCCGCTCTTCGCCTCTTTGTGAGTCCTCCCCTGGCAGCACGCGGGCACCTGTTTGGGCGCAGGCTAGTCTCTCGGAGAGGTCTTCCTGACCTTGGCAGGGGCTGGCGCCCATCATCAGTATTTTGCTGTTTCTGGGGCCGACAAAGAGTGCCTGGCAACTCAGATTTTACCCAGCACTCCTGCCTCTTAACGGCGGATCATTTCAGTCTCAAGAGGCCGGGAAGAGCCAGCTGTGACTGCGCTTGTACGTATGTCAGCCCCTCTCACCACTCCAAGCGTCTCGGTTCCAGCTACAACTGCTCACAGAGGTAGATGCTAATGTTTTTTCCACTTTTATAGGGGAGAGAAAATGGCCCAGCCAGGGCTGGATGCCTGACAGAGCGGCCATCTTGGTGCATTTCGTGCGGCTGTGACGGAATATACTACAGACTGGGTCGCCTATAAAGACCGGGAGGTGAAGATCGGGCTGTCAGCATCTAATGAGATTCTGTTGCATCCTCACCCGGTGGAAGGCGAGGGCAGGAGACAGCCCACAGCAGAGCCGCGGGCATGCTGCACCAGCACACAGCGCTCACCCATGCCTGAGAGCGGAGGCCTCCTGACCCCGGCACTTCTCCCGGCACTTCTCCCGCGCGCGGCTCATCTCCCAGCACCGCTGCACGGGGGATCAAGTTTCCAGGCAGGACTTTCAGGGACTTTCAGACCACAGCACTGTCTCCAAGCCTGCACTCTTAGGGGAGTTCGCCATGCCACCACCCCCGCCCCGCAAGAAATGTGGAAAAATAATCTCTCGGGACAGATTCTTTGTCTGGACCTTGGCTACTCTCCAAACCCAAACGAGCTCAATGTCCAAAGGAAGGCCCACCTAGGAAAGCAATGTAGGCGGCAGCTAGGACCAAACTGATCGGATCTGTGAACTGGAGACCACATCTTCACACCACGCTCCTGTCCCTATCTGACCCCACCTGGACACCCGGCGGCCACTCAGACTGCGTGACCACTCTCCTCTGCCTGGAACACAGCGATCCAGGGTACCAGGGTCCCTCGTGGCCTCCGCCCCGCCTCTGCTCTCCAGCCTGCACGCTTGCTCCACGTTAGCTTCCAGGCTTCTTTCTCCCTCACTCTCCTGTGCATTTTTCTCACTGGAAAAAATGCTTAAAAATGCACTATGTCGCCTGGTCTGTTTGAGCCGATGCTCAGCCTTCCTCTCTGAATAGGTGGCAAGAACCCACAGGATTATTAATCACAACACTGTTAGTACAGCAGGGATGAGGCCTACAGCTAGGGCTTCCGCCAGCTGACTCACTTCACTGGCACCTTCCCCTCCCTGCCGAGGCAGTCCCACTGAAGCAGAAGGCGTGAAGTAGACTCAGTCTCGCGATATCCAAAATGTGCAGGTTTCAACTGTAGTCACCAGACATACCAAGAACCAGGACTATCTCAACTTGAATAATACTGAGAACCAACGACACTGAGGGGACAGAGACATCAGAATTCTGACAAAGGTGTCAATGAGTAATTACAAGCACACTTGAACCAACCAACCAATCAGTCAAACTAAAGCCTCAGTAAAGAAACAGAAGATGCAGGGGCTGGTGCTGTGGCGCAGCGGGTTAACGCCCTGGCCTGAAACGCCCACATCCCCTATGGGTGCTGGTTCAAGACCCAGCTGCTCCACTTCCCATCCAGCTCCCTCCTATGGCCTGGGAAAGCAGTAGAATATGGCTCAGGTCCTTGGGGCCCTGCACCCACGTGGGAGACCTGGAAGAAGCTCCTGGCTCCTGACTTCGGATCAGCGCAGTTCCGGCTGTTGCAGCCAACTGGGGAGTGAACCAGCAGACAGAAGACCCCTCTCCCTCTCTCTGCCTCTCGTCTCTGTGTAACTCTTTCAAATAAATAAATAAATGTTAAAAAAAAAAAAGAAGAAACAGAAGATGTAAAGACCTGAGTGGGCATTTTAGAACTGAAGAATACAATAACTAGAATTGAAAACTCAGTGAATAGGTTCCATGGCAGAAGAGGGCGGGGAGACAAGTCGGTGAATCTGAATGAAGAACAATAGGAATCACCCATTCTGGAAAACAAAGAGGACAGAGGCCAAGAAAGGCCGGCGCCTCAGCTCACTAGGCTAATCCTCTGGCGCCAGCACATGAGGTTCTAGTCCCGGTCAGTCGGGGCGCCGGATTCTGTCCCGGTTGCCTCTCTTCCAGGCCAGCCCTCTGCTGTGGCCAGGGAGAGCAGTGGAGGATGGCCCAAGTGCTTGGGCCCTGCACCCCATGGGAGACCGGGAGAAGCACCTGGCCCCTGCCTTCGGATCAGCACAGTGTGCCGGCCGTGGCGGCCATTGGAGGGTGAACCAATGGCAAAGGAAGACCTTTTGTGTCAAAAAAAAAAAAAAAGCCAAGAAAGAAATGAACAGAGCCCCAGGGGCTTGTGGGACCGACCACAACAGAAGCCCTAGCAGCGTTCCGCTGGAATCTCAGGAGGACACTGGGTAGGGCCAACCCCAACACAAAGTGAAACCGAGTTTGGCCAAAGACAGAAATCTAGATTCAAGAAGCCAAGCAAACTGAGCAGGATGAGCCTAAAGAAATCTATACCAAGACACATCACAGCTGAGCTTCTAGAAACTAAAGATAAGGGGTGGGCGTGGGGTGCTGGGCTAAGCTGCTGCCTGGGTCCCTGCGCACCATACGGGACAGCTTCGGACTCTGCTTCCTGCTAGGGCATCAGGGAGGCAGCAGACCACGGTCCCCGCCCCACGTGAAGACTCACCTAAATTCCTGGCTGCTGGCTCTGGCTGTTCTAGGCATTGGGAGTGAATCAGCAGATGGAAGATCTCTCCCTCTCTCTCTGCTTTTCAAGTAGACCTAAGTTAAAACATAAACATTAAAAACCAAAAACCAGACAATCACATGATCCCGTAACTTGGTTGGTTTGTTTTGGTGTTTCGTTTGCTTGGCATAGTGTATTAGTTTTTCTGGGTTATGCTACAGTAACAACTGATGCTCAGATCTCCGTGGCTTACAATAATCTGTTTACTTTTCACTCTTTACATGTCTGCTTCCTATGTCTTCATGCTTCCAGGGCCCAGGCTGAAGGAGCAGCCCATATCTTAGTCTAACGGCAGAGGTAAGAGTGATGGCTGAATAGGCAAGGGATCTTACAACTACTGCTTAGCTGTGGCATAGGTCATGTCCACTCAAAATTCACAGACCAAAGCTGACTTTAGTTGGAAGTGGACTCTGCCTGCCCTCAAAAAATCACAGAACAGAGTGTGCCTCCAAAACCCAAACACAGGCAGCAACAGATGGGGAACAGCGATCCCAACACCACAGTCTGCACACTGGGCAGTTAATAACCATTTCCTCCCCGTCTGGCCCCGAAATAAACTTCTCTTCCCCAAGACACCCCCAAAGGCTCATCCAATGCCCACATCAGACATCACCTACAGAAGATCTCGATTCAGCTTCTACTGGGAACATGGATTAAAAGACAGATGGCCTTACCCACGCCCAGTGTACAGTGGTGAAAGAAAACAGGCGAGACAGGGAAACTCACCATCCCACCTCCCCAGCCCTCCCGCGACCACCCCCTTACCAACAAAGTAGAAGGCTGCTTCACCAGGGCACGGGCCAGCCAAGGGCTCCTCTCCAGCGGAGTGAGTGCTGAGAAAACAAGAAATACAACCGTATCTGCATTTGAGATGGTTTAGAATACGACTTTTTAAAAAAGACTGAATTATTAGAAAGGCAAAGAGGGAAAGACACAGACAGAAAGATCTTCCATCTGCTGGTTCACTCCCCAGATGACTGCAACGGCCAGCCTAAGCCAGGAGCCTAGAACTCCAGCCAAGTCTCCTACATGTGTGCAGGGACCCAAGCCCTTGGGCCATCCTCTGCTGCTTTCCCAGGTGTACTAGCAGGGAGCTGGACTGGAAGTGGGGCAACCAGGACTTGAACTGGCAGAGATTCAGGATGCCGGCACTGCAGGCAGCAGGTTAACCCACTGTGCCACAGCACCAGCACCCACTGTTGACTGTCACTCAGACCACGTTCACGTCTGGAGTTTCAATGCTTCCACAGAACACAGCCAAAACCTAACCGAAAAGGATGAAAGCTAGGGAGAGGAAACTGTTACCAGCTCAGGGGCAGAGGCCACAGCTGCCTGCCGGAACCCCCCACGCCCCAGCGACCGTGCCAGGAACTCAGGCCCTGCAGCTTCCAGACTGGGTGAGGCCCCGTTCCGAGGGGGACGGTCTAGGAACGCAGACTCAGAAGGCTCGCCTGCCATCACAGCTGTGGAATGTGCCTGAACAGAGCCGCCGAGCCGAGCCGGGCACACAGCCCCCTGCAATGAGGCTGCGGGCTTGGCGGCAAAGGCTGCTGACAGTCAGGGTGGTGCTGCAGGGTCCCACAAGTGCCTTCCCACCCAGCAGTGAGAGCTCCAGGCACTTGAGAAGGGGTCCCACCAGCCCACACGCGCCACGGCAGACAAGTGGGTAGAACAGTGGCCAAGCCACAGGACACCATGGTATGCCACTGAAGACGGTTTCAAATAAACCCGGGTGACCCTCACTAACGGATGCACACTGCACACACACAGCCTGTCCTCCCGTCTTCTCACACGCTGGGACAACACTCCAGGATTAAAGGCTCCAAAGCAGTAACAACGACCTCTTGGAGCATTGCTTTTGTTTTTTTAAATGGACTGACTACACTGCTAAAATTTTAAATGTAGACATTTAGTCTACAATGAGCTTAACTTTCTTTCAGAGTCAGGGAAATTTTATTTTTGGATGTTTTTCAGAGATAAAAATAAAATTCAGCCAGAGTAGTCTTTGAGAGAGCAGCCTTGTGGCCATTGCTGAGCCACAGCCCACCCTGGGCCCCCAGCAAGGCGGGAGGCCCTCATAGTCTGTGTGACTCCACAGGCACGAGCCTTGTAGATTTTCCAAAGAAAAGAAGGCAGCACTTACACATCAGAAATTCAGAACTAATGTTCCAGTTTTCTAACTTAGGAATGCCTAATGCAATCATTTCCCTTTTTAATTTGAAAGTCAGAGCTGGGGGTGGGGTGGGAGCTCTTTCATCTGCTGGTTCACTCCCCAGATGGCTGCAATGGCTGGGGCTGGGCCAGTATGAAGCCAGCAACCAGGACCTTCTTCCAGGTCTCCCACGTGGGTGGCAGGGGCTCAAGCACTTGGACCATCTTCGATGTTTTTCTCAGGCCATCAGTAGGGAGCTGGATTGGAAGTGGAGCAGCTGGGACTGGAACCGGCACCTATGTAGGATGCTGGTACTGCACGGCAGCTTTAACCACTATGCCACACAGCCAGTTTCCTAACTCAATTTTTAACAACAGTCAGTGACAAAGTCTTTACAAAAATTCACAGGCACCTGACCTGAACAAGGTGACTACAAATTCCAGAAAGTGCTCATCAAATTTCTGCTGCAGTGGTACCTTAACAGCATCTAACACCTTGCAAACCGAATGCGTGCTTCCTGGCAGCACATTCTGCATCACCCATCTGTGCGTTAGCCGTGAGCCCTTGGAGACAGCCTCGGGATCAGAGCGTTCCCGTCCTCAGCTGATACACTCGAGGTTGTCAACAGCTCAATCAGAGAGCCAACCATGAGCCACAGCGCAATCGAGTCCTTCACCTGCTGCTGTGGGAACTCTGGCACTTCCCAGGCCAGGAACACAGCTAAGGAGACCTTTGGGAAAACTCCCAGAATTCGGCTAACCCCCCCAACTCTCACCAAACTAAGTGACAGAGACAATGTCACCTGATTCTCCATCAAGGCGAAATGAGTTTGCTGCACCCTTCTCTGAAGGAAAACTCCTGTAACTACCTGGTCACTGCTTTTAAAGATTTATGTGATTATTTGAAAAGCAGAGTTACAGACAGGCAGAGGCACAGCGAGAGAGAGATCATCCACCCGTTGGCTCACTCCCCAAATAGCCGCAATGGCCGGAGCTGGGCTGATCTGAAGCCAGGAGCCAGAGCTTCTTCCGGGTCTCCCACGTGGGCACAGGGGCCCAAGCACTTGGGCCATCTTCTACTGCTTTCCCAGGCACATTAGCAGGGAGCTGGATTGGAAGCCGAGCAGTGGGACTCCAACTGGTGCCTGCATGGGATGCCGGCACTGCAGGCGGTGGCTTTACCCATAGGTCACAGAGCCGGCCCGGTCATTGCTTTTACACTCCAGTATGTTTCCTTTCTCAGGAGTTGGCCAGCTACAGTCAGTCAGCAAACGCAGCCCGGCAGGTGCCAGTACTGGAGCACAGCTACGCTCACACACTGATGCCCTGTCTTTGGACACGGGGCTGAGGGGTCAGCGCAGACTGCGTGAAGCTGGACAGACTGTCCTTGTGGCCTGCACAGAAAGCTTGTTGACCCTGCTCTTTGGATGCGCTTGTCTCCACAAACGAGTGGACTAAGGAGGACTCGTAATGACTGTCCCCCAAGAGCCCACCACTTCCACCCTAGAAAAAGACAGAAACAAACAGAAAAGAAGTCAGGTCTGCTGTCAGACGCCTTTTAGTGGGACAAAAGTTTTCCAATTTAAGTAAACCAAAGCACCCCCCACCCCAAGAACTGCCCAGGTTCCATCACGATGTAAGATACACCAGCAAAGCCAGGGTCCACACCGAGACCCCCGGAGCCAGAGGCACGCAGGGTCTGCTCGGCTCTCTCTAGACACTCCCAGGGCCTGGTGTCTCTCACTGCATTTACAAAGAAGCAAAGTGTGCTCCAGGCCGTGCTGGCAGCACCCCAGCACAGACAGCAGAAGGGTTCTTCGTTCCCTCACTCCTGACGGACTCGGTCAGACCACTTTGCAATGCAAAAAGACTGCAATATTCAGCTATCCTACAGACAGGTCTTCACTATATTCACCCAAAAGAAACAGGAATCCTTAAAAAGTTTTTAAAAGATTTATTTATTTATTTGAAAGTCAGAGTTACAGAGAGAGAGAGAGAGAGAGAGAGAGAGAGAGACAAAGGTCTTCCATCCGCTGGTTCACTCCCTAGATGGCCACAACGGCCGGAGCTGCGCCAATCCCAAGCCAGGAGCCAGGAGCTTCTTCCAGGTCTCCCACATGTGTGCAGGGGCCCAAGGACTTGGGCCATCTTCTACTGTTTTCCCAGGCCATATAGCAGAGAGCTGGACAGGAAGTGGAGCAGCCGGGTCTCGAACTGGCACCCATATGGGATGCCAGTGCTTCAGGCCAGAGCGTTAACCCACTGCACCACACAGCCAGCCCCTTGGAATCCTTAAAAATTTTAAGATAAATTCCAATTTAGGAAGAAGCACAAGACATGTCATATAGTAAATAAACTTTATTTATCTTTTCCTCTGAGATGACATTGCCAAGTCACAGATTTGCATACAATAGTTAGGTATTGACTATGTACAATTTACAGTAGTATTTTCCTCTGAAAAATATAAGTACAAAAGCTAAGTAAACAATGAGGTACTGCCATTTGGGATCTATCATATGTCATAGCTTAAAGAACTAGTCTTTAGCAAATATTCAAAAAATTAATCTAGGTAAAATAGTCAATTAAATGCTCTGATTCATCAGAAAAAAATCCACTAAATTTTCACCTCAAAATGTATTGCACAAGTCTTTGGGAGAAAAAATCACCCTAAAAATAAATAAGAAAGGCAAGCAGTTCAAAAAGAGGGACAAAAAGAATGGAAGAAAGAAACATTAAGTGAGCCCATAAGTCAGGTTAAGTTATTCAAAATATCTTTTAACAACAACAAACTCTTCCCAGCAGAAAACTGCAAAGAAAAAGCTATGAGGGCGGCTCCACTGGTAGCATCTGCTTTCAGAGCAGTCTGCCGTCAGTCTGCAGCCAGTGTCGGCTTCCCCTCGGTCCGCTGACTGCATGAGGGCCTTGAACGCCAGCTTCACTGGAACAGCGGACGGACGGCCTCGCACGTAGCACTCGGCCGTTCTTCAGGATGAAGGCCGGAGCCAGGACTGGGAAGAGCAAAGAGAGAGGGTAAAGAAGGAGAAGAAAATGTTTAAGGTCAACTTTTTGGGGAGATTTGTTTTTCTAGGTCAAAATTATAAACTACGGTCTGGATATTACAGTAGAAATATTTTAAACACTGAATCTTAACAGGATCTTCTAAAAACTGATGGTCTTGAAGTGAGTCAAACTGCCCTGTCGTCAGCAATTCTGGACAACAGCATTTTTAAGTAAAACTTGAAACTATCAAGCCATAAAAAAACGCAAAGGTAAACGAGATGTAGCTTTTCAGACTGATTTTTAAAGAGGAGAGAACGCTCCCACTCTTTGCCAGGATGCTGACTTTCCTACAATATTTTGAATATTGCAATTCTCCCAGCACGATGTATGTGGCAGCAAAAGGCACTTTGATAGCATGAAAAGCTATGCTTCATTTGGAATTAGCAAACTTAATTTTAAAAATTAAACATGCTGGGCCGGCGCCGTGGCTCAACAGGCTAATCCTACGCCTTGCGGTGCTGGCACACCGGGTTCTAGTCCCGGTTGGGGTGCCGGATTCTGTCCCGGTTGCTCCTCTTCCAGGCCAGCCCTCTGCTGTGGCCCGGGAGTGCAGTGGAGGATGGCCCAAGTGCTTGGGCCCTGCACCCCACGGGAGACCAGGAAAAGCACCTGGCACTTGGCTCCTGCCATCGGATGAGTGCAGTGCGCCGGTTGCAGCGCGCCGGCCACGGCGGCCATTGGAGGGTGAACCAACGGCAAAAAGGAAGACCTTTCTCTCTGTCTCTCTCTCTCACTGTCCACTCTGCCTGTCAAAAATTAAAAAAAATTAAAAAATAAATAAAAAAAAACATGCTAAGGGAAAGAAAGCCAAAATCTTAACTTTTTTTTTTTTTGGATTTAAATGTTCCAAGCCAGTAGTAAGATCAACTAAGAGGTTTAAAATGCCATAAAAATATATTGCCTAATAAGATTAAGTAATCTGTCACTTAATGTGGGTGATGCACTCTGGGAAGCAGGTGAGAAATCATTGTGCAGGCATCACTGGCTGTTTGTACACGGAGACTGCGAAATCACTGCGGGATTCGTTTTATGGGATCACATTGTACGTGTGGTCTCTCACTGATCAAAATGTTGTGATGCCAAACACAACTACGTCTCATGCAAAGGGGAGAGCTTAAAAGTCTCCTCATTTGTAAATGAACAGTATGATCCACTAACTCCTGATACATTCCTCATGGCACATTATTTATAAAACTAGATCAACAATTATGCTGGTTGGAAGCCTAGATAGATATAAAAACCTCCAGTTATATGTGAATTCCTTTGTCAGTTACATTGAAACCTAAGTTTGTGCTGTTGCAGGAAACGATATTAACGAATGCTTCCACAATGCTGCACAATGTCGATGTCAGGAAAGATAGAAAGGCTGGGGGCACTTTTCCCGTTTAAAAGAGATTAGAAAAAATAGGAAAACTAAAAGTCATGTGATCTCAGGCTTTAAAAAATTAGATGTCAACACCCCGTGAGTGCCATTTTGAGCCCGTGCTGCTCCACTTGCTCTCCAGCTTCCCACTAACGAGCCTGGGAAAGCAACCCGAGTGCTTGGGCTCCTGCCACCCACAGGCGAGGCTCCTGGTTTCACTGGGCCTGCCCCAGCCCCAGCTGTTGGGGCCATGGAGGGAAGTGAACCAGCAGATGGAAGAGCTGTCTCTGCCTCTCTGTCTGTGACTCTGCCTTTCAAATAAATCAACTAAATCTTCTGGAAAAAAAGAATCTAATATATTTATTATATACTATATAACAAAATTGTGTTACTATTATATTTCTTGGGCTTAACAGCCATATTGTGGGTATGCAGGAAAATATCCTTGTTCTTCAAAATACATGTGACTTAATGTATTTTTGTAACTGTCTAATGCTTGCAATCACAATGTTTGTTGTAACTGTAAAATGTTATAAAGGGGAAGTGAGGTCACAAATGAGAGCAAGAGACAAAGTTTGACAAAATGTTAATAACTGGTAAACCTAGGTTAAGGATATAAAGATGTTCACTGTTCTGTTTTTGCAAATCTTATGTCTGAAATGCTTCAAATTCAAAGTTGAGGAGACAATGAGGCAATCCACAGAAATGCGATACAGCGCCCATTTCCAGTAATAACGTAGCAACAAGCATGGTGTCATAGTTATGGTACTAAAAAAAATGCAAAACTTAGACTTAATGGATTACAAAGAGGATTTACACTGTTTTTAATTTTCACAGACTAATTATCAAAGTGAACTACTACAAACACGCCCTGTACTGCCAGCTACTGTACTGTGGCTGACAGGAACAACAAGATTGTTCTAGATAACCACTGAGGCAAATTAAGTGATACATGAGTAGAGTAAATCAAAAGGAGACTCAAATGTAGACATCAATAATTTCTATAGCTCAAAGCTTAAAGGAAACATTTATCTTGGCATTTTAAACCTTAATATTGTTAGCTGAATACTGGCTGAATTACCAATCACAGAGAATCTTTATTTTAATTCTAATCAAGCGAAATAAATTGTGATGAAACTAATGTATGAAAATTCTGGCAACATCTGAGGTAAACATGTACCCTAAATTCTTAGGGGGTGCTAAATGAATGATCATGTAGACTTCTATTAACAGCAAGATGAATCCACCGGGCGGGGGTGGGGTGGGGGGCGCACAGGGGCCACTGCGTGCAAACCTGTTGGGTGTCCTGCTTCTCTGTTAGTGACACAGCCGTCAACAGCCACACTCAGTACAGCAGGCTGGGGAGGGTCACCCTGGGACAGAGGCGTCACTGTCTGGAGTGATCCCAAGAACTAATACAATTGCATCTGCTTTTACATCAACCTTACTGGTCTTCATTGTTTCAGACGAGATCTGATTCCAATTAGGCTTTACAGGGTTTTAAATTCTGGATTTGTAAAGTATATCATATCACTCTTATCTAGAAAGTGAGTTTTCATTTCTTTTTTACAAGCTTAATTAATTTCAAAGACCATTCTTGGGAAGTTGAAAACCAAAAGCAATATAAGATATATCAACTTTGATTCTTCAACAAAATTTCAATTACTCTTCAAAGAAATAAAATTTCCAAACATTCTGAACTCTCACTGGTGGTGGTGCTTATTAACCAATGGAAAAGAATTAACAGAAAATATGCTGACCCATAGCATAATCATACACTGATTAACGAGAGCAGAAGAATTCCAGCAAAACAGTTAGTGACATGCAATACACTTGAGTTTTGAGCAAAGACAGAAGACACATTATTCTTCACTCACCACATGCTAACTATGCACAGACTGAAGCTTTACTCAGAAGATGCCACTGCGCGGTGAAGTAAACTACAAAGCCAGGAAGAAAAAAAGCTTATTGGGTTAGTCTTAAGACAATAACACAAAGATTCCACGTGTATGTCAAGATCACAGGGTTAAACAGATTGTACTTATTTTTTTCTCAAATCTCCCCAAACCAAGGGTGCATAGGTAAATAATAGGGAATCTGTAATCCCCTCCCGCGATTGTAGGTAAATATAATTTCTTGTAGTTGAGATTCTACTTACAACTTTCATTTAAAAATACAAACACCATGACAAGTGTCCTTCAGTCTTAAGTAGACACTGACCTGCTAAGCAAGCTAAGGGGTCCTGATTGGCATCATAAAATGATTCCTTATATTTCCATTAAGTACACAATTCAATCTGATTTACATAATTGCAATTTACCTTGAAAAGTGGGAAAATGCCGATGAGACACAGACTAAATGAAAAAAATATCTACATGCTCAATTCTCAGTCCCCAAACGCATCAGTTTTATCACTGAACACTTCTATTATAATTTGACAGGCTATCAGGAATGGCTCCAGGAATGGGGGATCCAGGGTGCCATTTCAATTTAAAGGAACTCAATCTCCAGTATAATTTTCACAGCAGCCAACGGTCTCAAATAGTTTCTATGCCCTTTTTAAAGATGGTCATAATCCAAAATCATTCATGTTTTATTTTAAAATGTCAGGACCAAAACCAAAGGTGTAACCAACCTCAGAAGCATCATTTTTATTAGCTTTTACATCTAAGTTAGTAAAAAGCAGCAAAATCAACATTTGCAGCACACACACACAGTGAGGTTAATATCCTACAGGAAAACATGCAGAGGTCTGCGAAACAGGTACATGGGTACGCCCTGTGTCAATGCTGGGAGCAGGGAAAAGCTGAAAGCAAGGAAGTAAATGGAATGAACAAAACATCGTACAATCAGCCATGACACAGAATGAGGCAGATCAATCTGTAGTGAGGCAGAATGCTATGAAAGCATGCCAAGTGAAAACAGCAACTCGTCAGGCCAGTGCTGTGGTGCGGCAGGTGCAGCACCAGCTAGAGTCCTGGCTGCTCCACTTCCCATCCAGCTCCCTGCTAATGCACTTGGGAAAGCAGCAGAAGATGGCCCAAGTCCTTGGGCCCCTGCACCCATGTGGGAGTCTGGGAAGAAGCTGGTGACTCCTGGCTTCAGCTTGGCCCACCCCAGCCATTGAGGCCATTTAGGGAGTGAATCAGTGGAAAGAAGATCCCACTCTCTCTCTCTCTCTGCCTTTTAAACAAATAAATTTTTTTTTAAAAAAAAGCAAATCGTCACATATTCTCATTTTTATAAAACAAAAAATCAAGTGCTAAAGGAAGAATGCTACCTCTGTAACTGCAAGCTTTAGGGAAACATGGGGACAGTCCCCAGCCAATAGAGGTGACGTGATGTGTCACAGCTTGCAGGTTGCAGATGAGGAAGGGCCCCTTCTTAGGTGACATGTCTCTGCATTGTTGGCATGCTATGTTAAGAACATCAGAGTGAACTGCATTTCTGAGATGAAGCAACACGAGGGAGAAGATGTGTGCTTGCTCTCGTGAGGAGGAAGAAGAGAAATGCAGTACAGGGGTCATGAAACAGGTCAAGAAACTGGGGGGAGGGTCAAGGACAAAAAAAGGAAGCAGAAAGTGACGGACACAACAAAAACGTCACAGATGTCAGTCTGTCTGAAGGGGACCTTCTTATTGAGTTACTGGCCTAGGGTGAAAGATGTTAGGCGTGAGGAACTGTGCACAATTTTTCTCATTTTTTAATCACAGCTGACTTCACATAAAGTGTTTAAATAATAGTTTTCTATCCTTTGCAAGATGTGTAAAGCTCAAAAATGATTAAATTCTTGTACCCAGAAAATATGGAACTACAATCTGTAAAACACCTTATCATGATATGATTTGGTTTAAAAAATTATTACTTGAAATGCTATGTCAGAACAAATGCCTCTCCATCCTTTTTCTAAACAGCCCAAGTTCTAGAAATCCCAATACGGCAGGCATATACATGTGTCAACCTCAAGTATGCTATCTAAAATATTGTCCTTTCATTAAGGGCACTCATTCACATTCGTCCTTGGTCAAACTTTCTTAATGTCAATTCATTCTCACTTTTCAGGCAGTAGTACAGAAAAGATTCAAAAGTTCAGTTTTCTTTTAGCCACTCAGAATTTACAAATGAAAGAATATTAACAGACGACATAAAGTCGTTTCTGTCTATCACCTTCCCTAAAGCTTACCATTAGCCGAGCATCTTCTCTTTCCAAAATTTTCTGAGTCTGATCGTCAGGGAACTTGAGTACAGTGGTTATAACCTTTGCCATGGTCTACAAGAAAAATGAACAATGATCACCAACAGATAGTGAAGTCTCAACCCATTCCGACATGTTCTGCTGGTGGGATTCTCAGTGCTCTCAATGGAAGCCACAAACAAAGAAGTATGATGTGAAGGTATCGGTCAAGGAAAGAACAGCCAACACTAGAATTTAAAAGGACTCCTCACGCTGTCTGGGCTTACAGTATTTGAAGAAGATGCATTTACAATAGCATGAAGCTGTATAAAGTTCTAATGCTCTTGGCCCTTTGTCTCATTAAGATGAAACATTATTACTCATTCATTTTAAAAGATTTTTTATTGCACAATCTATCAACTGATGTGTTGCCAAAACATACGTTCTAGATAATCAGACTTAGAAACCCCCAAGCTCAGTTTTAATTTAATCACATCATATATCTCATAAACGTGGGCCACTGCATGAACATGAACATGCTTAGTAGGTATTTTCAAGACATGCAGCACATCAGCCTCATAAAAATACAAATCACATTTTAAAGAAACACAAGATGTTTTGTTTGGAAGAAAACATGATGAATCAAAAACATTACACATGGTGGCTTGCAAAACAAGATCATACATTGTGCAGATCTAAACAAATATACCGTAAGTCAGACTGTCACCCATAAGCTCCTGGCAAAGTCTCCTCAAGGCTGAGACTCCCTATTTTGTATCAAGATGAGATGTTTGAGGAAGACAGGGAGGAAAGAAGATACCGCTTATGAAATACATTGGATAACAAGTTCGTGCTTACATACAGTCAGGTGCTAGTGCTCTCCTGGGGGTGCAGAGGGTGGGAGGGGCCCAGAAAACTGACTCTACCATTCTCCACTCAAAGTTACACAAGCTCTGGTATGGGGTGGGGGGAGGGGGGAGGGGAAGGAGGGCTGGGAAATCAGTAAGGAAAAGGAGACAGAATACAGTTAACCAAAAATTTTGGAAACTCACAGTTAGAAAAGAGTAATTATTTCCAGGAAGGAAAAGGATCAATGAATTTTTTGTTTTGTTTTGTTTTTGTTTTTTTTTTGACAGGCAGAGTGGACAGTGAGAGAGAGACAGAGAGAAAGGTCTTCCTTTTTGCCGTTGGTTCACCCTCCAATGGCCGCCGCGGACGGTGCGCTGCGGCTGGCGCACCGCGCTCGTCCAATGGCAGGAGCCAGGCGCTAGGTGCTTTTCCTGGTCTCCCCATGGGGTGCAGGGCCCAAGCACCTGGGCCATCCTCCACTGCACTCCCTGGCCACAGCAGAGGGCTGGCCTGGAAGAGGGGCAACCGGGACAGAATCCGGTGCCCCAACCGGGACTAGAACCCGGTGTGCCGGCGCCGCAAGGCGGAGGATTAGCCTGTTGAGCCACGGCGCCGGCCAGGATCAATGAATTTTTTAAAGTTCCAAGTTTGCACCAGGCCTAGGTAAGACACTTTAAATATTTCCAATATGTACTTCAACTAGTAGAGCAACCGATACTAGTTCTCAATCAACCCCACACAGGGCATGATTTTAGTGTCAGCCCTCATTCTCCTCTTTATCTTTGCCTCTGCTATTTTCATGATTATATTTTTAAAAAGCATTCAAAATACCATTTAAAGCTACTTAGTTGTTGTAGAATTCCAAAACCCTCAAACTGTATTTAAATTGTATTGCCTAGATGCAACAGTATCTCATGTACTAAAGTCTGGAGACCGAGTACACATGTGGCATGCAATGGCAGCAAAACACTTGGTGGTTGTTATTCCAACATCTGCTTTCCGTACGTACGCTGGAGCAACTTGCTGCTCCTCCACAGGCACCTTACCTTTAGGAAGCACCACAACTTTTGAATTTAGGGCTTTACAAATATAGGGAACATGCGCTATCTCAACAGCACATAAACTCAGAGTTCCAAAAAGTCCATTTACATTCACCATGAAACCACACAGACGCGAATGAACAAGCGTGTTTTAACTTTGCTTCTCTGTCTCTTCACCTTTCTAGACAGCAGCAAACAGCAATTTCATCAGTGATCCAGAATCTGCATAAAGACTGAGAGCTCAGCCTGGCCTGCAGGAAACACTTCAGTGGAGAAGCACAGGCTCCTGAGGCACCCGGGGAAGGAGTCAGCCGGCCTGCTCGCCACTCCAGATCCTCAGGCTGGGAAGTAAGGAAAAGCTCAAACCAGCCATCTGCCTTCGAAGGGACCTTCCCGCCAGTCTTCCTCAATTAAGCTCCAGATGAAACACACTTGTTACTGAAAATAAGGATCAACAGCAGGATGGAGCATCCAAACCCAAGAAAAAGAAAGGGCAAGGACAGAAGCAAGGAGAGCCTGTTTAACTGCACACTCCAAGAATCCGCACAACAAATGCGATCTTTAGAAAAGTCACTGGCCTCATAAAACAGAGAACACTGTGCAGAAGCAGATGAAGAAACACAGGTGAGGTGAGGCCGAGCCTGCTAGACGAGAAACAACTGCAATGGCAACTGAAGTACAAAGCCACAACATACTCTGGCTCACTGTAAAACCGCAGTCTGGTCTCCATTCCAAATTCTTTGTTAATGCACACAAATCGGGCAAATTGGCTAAAGGCATGTCTAAAAACATCTCTAGTCTTGTCAATCTCTGCTCAGAAATGTTCCGGGTTATCCTCTCCCCAGTACCTTCAGGTAAAACTCTGAGAACATTCAAGGCCCTCTACACCCTGCGCAGCCTGAAGTGGGCCCACTTCTATCTCACAGGTCCAGTTTCTCAGTTGGACCAGCTGACTTCTCATTCCAGAAACCCACGGTCCATTTCCTGTGGAGGACCTTGTATCTCATCCATCAAAGTCTACCCTTCCCTCCTAGAGCCCAGCTTACAGACCTTGCCCACATGAGTGCGAGGGCTCAGTTCCCCACACACTGCTCTTGCACTCTGTCTCACACAGGGTGAGCTGAGAACAGCTCCACTTTCTTTCAATATGGATGTCTCCTTAAAGTTAGGGATGGCGACACTCTCATCTTACCAACCATCACAATGATAAATAAAGGGTACTGTGGGTAAGTGCTTAATAAATGGGCATTAAATTAAACTGAGTACCTGCTGCCAACTTTCAATACTGACCCATAAAATGAGGGGGCAGACTGCTCTGCATTTTTCTACAATGGATGCTAAAGATAAAGGCCAGAGATAGCAGTGCTCCTCCTCAGTGTGGACTCCCAGCCAGGACTAGATATGGCTGCACATGCAGGGGACATCTCTCCAGCTGCCTCTCACTTCACACTCTAAATCTGAAAGCACAGCACAGTGTGGCTCAAGTGGCACCACCCTAGACTGCAACCTGGGCTGGAGCTGGGTCCTTCTCTCTGGAACGCCAACGCTGTACACATCTCATCTAACATTCAGTCTCCAGAAACGCAGGCTGAGGCCATCTCTGTGTTTTACACATCAGGAGAAAGTTAAATTACTTTGTTTTCTCCCTACAGATTTACTTATTTGCAACGGCCAGGGCTGGGCCAGGCCGAAGCCAGGAGCTTCATCCAGGTCTCCCACATGGATGCACAGGCCCAAAGACTTGGCCCTCTTCCACTGCTTTTCCCAGGCACATTAGCAGGTGGCTGGCTCAGAAGTGGAGCATCCAGGACTTGAACCAGTGCCTATATGGGGGTGCCAGCGCTGCAGGCAGTGGCTTAACTCGTTTTGCTACAACACTGGCTCCAAATTATATTTCTTCTATGGCAACGATACTTGCAGGAAAGCTTTAGATCCACTAATGAACCAAAGTAACTAAACTTCTGGGAAGGCCTTTTTAATACGTGTGCCTCCTCTTCCCATCCCTGATGAGGTAACACGGTAATTTTATCTGGGGCCAGCATCGTGGCGCAGCAGGGTAAGCTGCCACTTGCAATGCTGGCATCTATACTGGTACCAGTTCGTGTCCTGGCTGCTCCACTTCCAATCCAGTTGCCTGCTAACGGCCTGGGAAAGCAGCAGCAGATGTCCCAAGCCCTTGGATCCCTGCCCCCACATGAGAAACCTAGAAGAAGCTCCTGGCTCCTGGCTGTTGTGGCCATCTGGGCAGTGATCTTTTTCTCTCCCTCTCTCTCTCAAACTCTTTCAAATAAATCAATCTTTTTTTAAAAAAAGGTAATGTTATTCTTATCCTGCCTCAAGTACAGGCTGCTACTTTATATCCAGTAAGGACATAGCAAGAGAAAATGTTATCTCATCAATTTAATGAGAAGTGAAAATTAATTTTGGCTCCTTTTGACTATTAAAAAATCCTTAAGAAAAGAGACAATGAGTGACTGTGGATTAATATACCCTCCTGTGACACACATTCACGATCATACAGCTATTACTTCAATCTGAAAACTGCACGATGCTATCAAATGTGATCTTTACACATGATATGGATCCAAATGATTCCTAGTCCTGGAACTCAGGGTGTTTACAGAAGTTTCCAACCTATAATTCATAGCCTTCTTTTAAGATATTTTCTTTTGCCCTTGCTTTTCAGGTTTTGAACGTTTGCCCAATCAAGTCCTGAGCTGGCTTAAACCCTGTAATCCAGGAACCCCACACAGACTTCAGTGAAAACATCAACTGCTTCCACAGACAGAAAACCACAGTAAATAGACAACATAAAACTTCACAAAGGTAAAATGCTGTAACAATATTAAGAACAGAAAGTGCTTTAAGTGAAAAAATTTTGTTTGATAAAGGCTCATGAATTTCCCTAAAAGATATCAATCTATTCAAGATACACTATCACATGTCCAACACAGGCTCTTTTTAGGACACAAGTAAGAAAAAGATAAGACTTAACACTCAAGGACCTGACAATCAACATAACACTCTAACAAACCAATTAGCCACACATTATCCCTTACATGATGCGGTAATTTAAAAATGATCACTATTCCAAATGTGCAGAAATGAAAAAGCAGTTCTCAATCTTCCTAAGTACCCATTCTAAATTACGACAATTTTCAGGATTAGCCACAATACCCTAGTCTCCTTGATAGAGGACTCTATTCTCCTGACTTTAAAATCCAAGCAAGAACAGACACATACTTTACAAAATAGTCTCAAGTTAATGAATTTTTAAATTTTGGTATTTAGCATATCAAACAGCATTTTAAAAACTTGTACTTTATAGATGTAACAAACATGAGCAAGATCTGCCAATTCACTTTTCCAAACCAAGAACAGCAACATAATTACCTACTGCCTATGATAGCATGCATGACCTGCTAACAGCAAACATACGGTATCAACATATGTATCAACAGCCATATACCAAACTAGCAGACAGGATTTATACCTTAGTCTCACGACCCATCATATACTCAAAAAGTACTTTTCGCAAATACTCAAACTCGGTAGGTTCTCCGAAGAGCGATACGTCGGTATGGTATAAATTGCCACCTGTAAAGACAAAACCAGATACACTATTTATTACTCAGAAAACAAACTAAAAATAATTAAGGGAACAAAGAAAGGGGGCCTGTTTTTTAGTAATAATATTATACTGCACTGTATTATATTGTATATATACACATGCACTGAAACATTCCAATTGGTATTTCACTCTTGGAAGTAAAAACCAGAATTCTTATAATCGTGCTTCACATATGCAGCCTCCTCTTCCTGGCACAACAATTTGAAAGTCTGTGTAGGTGGCGTAAGGACTCTTTCACATCAGTACTGCTCTTCTAAATACTATGTGTTTGGCTTCAGATATTCCACAATGACTAAAATTAACAATCACTTTTATTTCATTAAGAATCTAGTATGTCAGAACAGTATTCTATTTTTTCCAGTATCCCAAATCGAAAAGCACTTAGTTTAAGTCAAGATTAAACACAGGATAGACAAAAGTGCATAAAATATTGATGTATATGAAGTCATGCAAACTTTAACCTGAGTAAATTCAGAACTATGCATGACTTGCATCCACTTCTAGCAGCATATCATACTGGATAATCTGAAAAGCCCTCTGCTATCAAGAAACATGTAGATGCTTGAAACACTCCAAGATCACAGGAAATCCCTCAGGGGGTGGAGGAACGGAAGTAAATGAAATCACAGAAGTAATGGCAAGGCAGACAGGAATCTGCAGATGCCTGGGGATGACAGCCGTATTCAGAGTTTATGCTAAGAAACAAGCAACTGGCTGGGAGATCTTGCAAAGCGGGAGGGCTGAAATACAGTTCTGATGTAAAACAGGAACTCTGCTGGCGGAGAGCTGACTGACTAGGAAACCCAGCCCCTGAATCATGCGACCACGGATCTCCTCTCGGGCTCCAAGTTACAATTTCAGGCCAGAAATTCTAAAACTAAGAAAATAAACCCCTTGAAGGATAGTTAAAGAAAATGTAAATCCTCTTTGACAGAATCCTTAAGATCTAGGACCCTCCAGATGAACACACACGGGTTACTTTCAGCCAAATGAACTATTAAGAAAAAAAAAAAAAACTCACACCATAGCAGACAAGCCTTTATGAGTAAGAATTAGCAAAACAGTAACCAGACTTAACTTCAAAAAGATCCTGATATTAGAATTATAATTTAAAAGTTAACTATGTTTGAAATGTTTAAGGAAGAAAGGACAATACTGAAGAAATAAAACCATGAGACAGGCACTCAGCGCAGCCATTTGACACTGCTTGGTGCACCCCTCCAGACCGGAGTGCCTGGGTCTGAGACCTGGCTCCACTTCCAACTCCAGCCGCCTGCAAATGCACACTCTGGGAGGCAGCAGAGGACGGCACAATACTTCAGTCACAGCCCCCCATCTGGGAGTCCTGGACTGAGTTCCCAATTCCTGGTTAAACCCCGGCTAGCCCTGGCTGTGGTGGGCATTTGAGGAATGAATGAGCAGGTGGAAGATCTTTTTCTGTGTATCTGCCTCCATTTCTCTCAAATAATTTTTTTAAGATATAAAACTATATTTGCAGATAATATGATCTTGCCTATAGAAAATTCTAAGAAATCCAATAAGAACCTAATTGTTGAGTTCAACTGTATTACAAGACACAAGATCAATGTACAAAATTCAATCTTTTTTGACACACCTGCAGTGAACAATCTGAAAATCAAATTTAAAAAGTAATTTCAGTTAAAATAGCATCAAAAACAATACGATTACTAGAAATAAATTTAACCAAAGAATGCAAAGCTTACATTTTTAAATTACAAAACACTATTGAAAGAAATTTAAAACATCTAAATAAATGGAAAGCCACCTCATATTCATGGACTAGAAGATTTAACGTTGCTGAGATGACAATACACCCAAACTGCTCTACAGACACCACAGGCTCCCTACTGAAATCCTATCTGGCTTCTCTGCATAAATCGACAAGTTGATCCTAAGACTCATGAAAATTGAAGGAACCCAGAATAGCCAATCTTCAAAAGGAACAAAGTTGAAGGATTCATACTTGTAGACCTCAAAACTTAACACAAAGCTACAGTAATCAAAACAGTAAATTTGCTGGGGCCGACACTGTGGCACAGTAGGTCAATCCTCTGCCTGTGGTACCGGCACACCCCATATGGGCACTGGCTCTAGTCCCGGCTGCTCCTCTTCCCATCCAGCTCTTTTAGGGCCTCGGAAAGTAGCAGTAGATGGCCCAAGTCCTGGCATCCCATATGGGTGCTGGTTCTTATGCCGACTGCTCCTCTTCCAATCCAACTCTCTGCTATGGCTTGGTAAAGCAGTAGAAGATGGTCCAGACACTTGAGCCCTCGCACCCATGTGGGAAACCTGGAAGAAGCTCCTGGCTTCTGGCTTCAGATTGGCCCAGCTCTGGTTGTTGTAGTCATTTGGGGAGTGAACCAGTTGATGGAAGACCTCTCTTCCCATCTCCCCTGTCTGTAACTTCAACTCTCAAATAAATAAATCTTTAAAAAAAGAGATATGCATTAAAAAGTCATTTCCAGAGGAATTAAAGACTTGAATTTAGAAAATGAGAATACAGGAACACAACTTTATGACAGTGAGTGTGGGAAAAATTTATGTGAGACACAAAAACAATAACCATAAAGGATTTCTTTAGGGGCTGGCACTGTGGCACAGAAGGCTAAGCTTCTGCCCATATGGGTGCCAGTTTGTGTCCTGGCTGCTCCTCTTCCAATCCAGTTCTCTGCTTATGGCCTGAGAAAGCAGCGAAAGATGGCACAAGTGCTTGGGCTCCTGCAACTACATAGGGAACCCAGAAGAAGCTCCTAACTTTGGATCGGCTCAGCTCCATCTGATGTGGCCTTTTGGGAAGTGAATCAGAGGATGGATGACCTCTCTCTCTGTCTCTCTCTCTCTGTCTGTAACTCTGCTTCTCATTTAGTTCTTAGAACTATTCTTATTTAAAAAAATAAAAAAAGGATTTCCTTATAGTAACATTCTACAACATCAATATTAAAACATTTTTAAATGTATGCTCATTCAATCAATGACAAATCCTGGCAACTTCATTTCCAAATATTTACCTAAGAGAAATGAAAAGGTATGTTCACATCAAGACTTCCTTGTGAGTGCTCATTGCAGCTGAAGTCACAGCAGCCCAAAACCAGACAGAGGCTAGGTATTCACTGACTGGCTGAGATGCGCGATAAAACACACTAGGGGCTGGCGCTGGGGCGTAGCAGGTAAAGCCACCGCCTGCAGTGCCCGCACCTCTACTTCCTGTCCAGCTCTCAGCTATGGCCTGGGAAAGCAGTAGAAGATGGCCCAAATGCTTGGGCCCCTGCACCTGCGTGGGAGACGGGCCCCTGAATCCACATGGGATACTTGGAAGAAGCTCCTGGCTCCGGGCTTGGGACTGGCACAGCTCCGGCCATTGCGGCCATCTGGGGAGTGAACCAGCGGATGGAAGACCTCTCTCTCTCTTCTTTCTGTGTAACTCTGACTTTCAAATAAATAAATAAATCTTTAAAAAGAAAAAGAAAAGCAAATGCATGAAACCAGATAAGGTGTCCTTAAAGGTCAGACACAGCAAGCACCTGTGAAGAGGTGAACGACGGAGGCTGGTGTCCCAGCAGGACGGGGATAAGCACCGGCTGCGGCAGCTTGGCGTGACGTGGTGAAGCTGCCAAGCAGAAGACAGGAACAGTCACGACACAAAAATAGCCAATTCCCAGCAATATGTCCTGGGCAAAAACTGTACGCGTATACCCCAAGTCAATGTCCACACAGGCATACTGCTCACAACAAGCAAACCTGAGACAACCGGAATGTCTACCAACAGGAGAAGAAAGTGTTGACTAAAGATACTAGTATTATTACTAAACTCAGCATCAAAAGTGGCTACGTTGTAGCTTCACACTTCACAGAACCTCAAAATCATAATGTTGGGTGAAAAAAAGTTACATAGAATACATACACCAGAATGTTATTCCTGTGTGGCTGCAAACACATGCAGCACTAACACTGATTTGTTAAGAAAGAACTACTCATATTCTAGCATAGACACTGTTCACCACTGCGAGCAGAGTGAAGACTGCAGAGGAGCTCAGAGGCCTCAGAAGTCACAACACGGAACGGTGGGTGCCTGGGGCTCCAGGCTTCACATGCGGGACTTACATTACAGGCACCCACCTGGCATATTTCACTTTTTGGTTTTCTTTTATTTAGCTGAGATGCAGACACAGAGACTGATGGGAAGCAAAGAGAGCTGCCATCCACTGGCTTACCCCCCTCACGACTGCACCAGCCACGGTTGGGCTAGAGCCGAAGCCAGGTGCCAGGAAGACAGTCCAGGTCACCCACTGGGTGGCAGGGACCCAACTACTGAGCCATCGCTGCTGGCTCCCAGCGTGTGCCTTAGCAAGAAGCTGTAGTCAGGAGCTGAAGCCGGGAAATGAACTCAGGTACTCTCACGTGACACGCACACATCCTAACCTGTGCCTTACTCTAGGTCAAATGCCCACTCCTCTCTCTTTTTTATGATTTCTTCATCTTACAGGCAAAGTGAGAGAGAGAGACAAACAGACAGAGAGGTCTTCCAGCCACTGGTACACTCCCCAGAGTGGCCACAATAGCAGCCAGGGGTGGATCAGGCAGAAGTCAGGAACCCAGAACTCTATCCTGGTCTCCCGTGCGGGTGGCAGAAGTCCAAGCACTTGGGCCATCCTCCACTGCTTTCCCATTAGCAGCATTTGGTACATTAGCAGGGAGCTGGATCAGAAAAGGAGCGGCTAAGGCTGGAACCGGCACTCCTAAGGGACGCCGGCGTCCCAGGTGGTGGCTTACCCTGCTGCACCACAATGCTGGACCCTGCTCCTCATTTTTAAAAGCATGTACTTCTAGAAAACTCAATTCACTCAAATCACTTTCTGCAAGTACACAGTTCTACAGAACTAAATAATAATAATATAGTACTTATCTCTTCTTTAAAATATAATGATCCATATTTTATTCCTCTGTCTATACAACTCCAAGATTTTAAAATGCTTTTCATTTTTCAGAGAGCAAAGCTTTGTTATTTTAAACATGCAGATCACTTTGTTACTTCTTTTTCAAATAATAAAATTCAAATAAAATGTACAGGCCGGCGCCACAGCTCACTAGGCTAATCCTCCGTCTGTGGCGCCAGCACACTGGGTTCTAGTCCCAGTCGGGGCGCTGGTTCTGTCCCGGTTGCTCCTCTCCCAGTCCAGCTCTCTGCTGTGGCCTGGGAATGCAGTGGAAGATGGCCCAAGTCCTTGGGCCCTGCAGTTGCATGAGAAACCAGGAGAAGCACCTGGCTCCTGGCTTCGGATCAGTGCGGTGCACCGGCCACAGCGCGCCGGCCACAGCGGCCATTGCGGGGTGAGTCAACAGAAAAAGGAAGACCTTTCTCTCTGTCTATCTCTCTCACTGTCCACTCTGCCTGTCCAAATAAAATAAAATGTACATATATATTCTTAAAACTAATTAAAAATGGGGAAATTCTTGAGTTGAAACTAACAAGAAAAACCTATACTATTCTCTAAGCACTGTTAGCACTGATCGGCATAGTTCAATGCTGACAATCTCACACAGTGACTTTGCTATACCTAATAATCTTTGCAGCAGGAATCACCTCTATAATGAGCATGGGAAACTTCCAGGTTGGTTTTGCTTTTTTCTGTACAGTGGTTCGTAAGCAATCTAATTATAAATGATTTATATTATCTATATGTAATTAAATATATAACAGCTGTATAACTGCTATTATATAGCAATAAGACAAAACCGCCATGGCTTGGACACACACGTCACATTTTGGAGCACTTGGGTGCACGCCCTGGCTCTCCTCCCACATGCAGTCTCCTGCTGATGCACACCCTGGGAGGCAGTGTGGGAGGGCTCAAGCTGCCGGGCCCCTGCCTCCCACATGGCAGACTGGGTGTTCCTGGCTCCCAGCTTTGGCCTGGCCGAGTTCCAGCTGCTGCAGACCTCTAGTGAGCAACCCAGCAGATGTGAACTCACTCTCTTCCTCTCGAATAAATTAAGAAAAAAAAAAAAACTGAAAAGAAACAAAATGCTAAATGGTTTTGATCCATGCCCTGTGCCTCCCATAAGAAAACACAAAGTTTCAGAAAACACCTAGCACCACAATAAAAACTATTAGCACCCAGAAGCGGTGAAACTGAACTTTACAGAAGGGTTGTTAGGAGATTACCAGAGATCATGATTATCTCAGAGCAGTAACTATGTAAAGCTCATCTTTAAGGCCCTCTGTAAGTGGAAAAGTCTGTTTAGACCTAGAGAAAAATATTCTTCCCCATCTTGATTGTACGAATTTTTATGACATTATTTCTCCTTAAACCTGTTTTCACAGCATTACTGCTTTACATTATTGATTTATAGCATTACTGTAAGAATAAAACACAAGAACCATCTAAAACATGGAGTGTGTATGTGTATGAGTACGTGCAGTGGATTAAATACGCGCAACACAGAGGCATCTGGAAAAGTACACACGAGTGGTCAGCGGGCTCCATCTGGAGAGTGGAAACTGAAGTGGGAACCTGCAGTTTATCACGTGAGGACACAGCGCTGTCTGCTTTTCCTGTTTTAAACAAGTGTGCATCAATTTCTGTCTTGGATGACCATCATTCTTTCCTTAAAACTTACTGTTATTGGCAGAATAAATTCATTATTCAAAAAAAAAGTCCTGATAGAATATTACTCAGTCTTAAAACACATGTCCTGTCCTTTTCTACAATGTGGATGAACTTAGAGGGCACAGTTAGGGGGCTGGGGTGGGGGCAGGGGAGAGGGGAGATTTATTCAAAGGATACCAAGTTAGAGATAGATAAACCAAGTTCAAGACCTCTACCATGTTGACATGGCTACTAACAATGTATCATTCTTTTTCTTTTTCTTTTTTTTTTTTTAAGAATTATTTATTTATTTGAAAGCTAGAGTTAGAGAGAGAGAGAGACATTCCATCCACCGGTTCACTTCCCAGATGCTGGCAATGGAAGGGGGCTGAGTCAGCCCAAAGCCAAGAGCTTCTTCTGGGTCTCCCACATCTGTGCAGGGGCCCACGCACTCCAAGCTTCCCAGGAGCACCAGCAGGGAGCTGGATCAGAGGCACTCGGGACTCCAACTGGCGCCCATATGGGATGCGAGCATCACAGGTAGAGGCGTAACCTGCTGTGCCACTTCATCAGGCCCCAAAGTATCAAATTCTAAAAGTCACTAAGATTGAGTGATCTCACAAAAAAGGTGTGTGAGGCAATATACATATTAAAAATTAGTTCAACTTAGCCATTCCACAACAAATACATATTTCTTTAAGACTTTATTTATTTACTTGACAGGTAGAATTACAGACAATGAGAGAGACAGAGAGAAAGGTCTTCCTTCTGTTGGTTCACTCCCCAAATGGTCACCACGGCTGGAGCTGCACCAATCTGAAGCCAGGAGCCAGGAGCTTCCTCCTGGTCTCCCATGCAGGTACAGGGCCCAAGCACTTGGGCATCCTCCACTGCCCTCCTGGGCCACAGCAGAGAATTGGACTGGAAGAGGAGCAACCGGGACTAGAACCGGTGCCCATATGGGATGCTGGTGCCAGAGGTAGAAGATTAACCTAGTGCACCACGGCACTGGCCCCACAAATACATATTTCAAAACATGCTGTACATGATAAATACATATACTTTTGTCAATTAAGAAAGAATAATTTAAAATAAGAAAAACTATAAATTAGCAAAGACATAAATAAAAACCATCTGTAAGCCCACCAATAAGAGAGAACTGTGGACAACACGAGAAATCTTTCTTACCTTTGTGAGGTGTCCCGACAGCTGTGGCATATATGTTCTTTTCATATTTTTTTAAACGGTCTTCTAAATTGTGAATCTAAAAATAACAAACGGTATCTTAGGATTCTTTTGAACACTATATGTAAGGGAAAAGGAATATTATAGTCACTAGATTTTTAACGCTAAAAACAGATAAAATTAGAACAAATGGTTTCTTAGATACAACACCAAAAACACAAGAAACAAAAACTAAGTAAGTTAGACCTTATTAAGGTCAGTGTCTCAAAGGGTACTGTCAAGAAGTGAAAGACAACCTACAGAAGGGGAGAAAAGATTGCAACTCATACATCTGGTGACAGACCCCACCTGGAATATTCAGGCAGTATAGAAAACTTCACAACAAAAGATAAACAAATCAACTGAAAAATGGGGGCAAAGGACTTCACAGACATTGCTCAGAAAAAGTGATGCAAAAGGCCAACAGGCAGATAAAAAGCTGCTGAACACCATTCGTCATTAGAGAAACGCAAGTTAAAACCACAAGGAGATACCACTTCATCCTGACAAGGCTAATAAAATCAAAAAACCTGTTGGTGAGGATGGAGAGAAACCAGTCCTTCAGCTCTGTTGATGGCAATGTAAAATGGCACACAGCTTCGGAAAGCAGCTTGGCAAGTTCTCAGAAGCTAAATACAAAATTACTAGCAATTCCACTCCTGGGCATATACATCCAAAAGAATGGCAACAGCTGTTCAAACACAAATTTGAACACAAATGTTCCTAGCAGCACTAGTCACAAGAGTCAAAGAGGGAACAACCCAAATACTCAAAAACTGAGGAGTGGATAAAGGAAATGTTATCTGCCCATAACATGGGCTAGCATTCAGTCACAAAAAGGAGTGAAGTATTTAAATAGGTCACAACACTGGTGAATGTAGAAAACATTAAACTCAGTGAAAGAAGCCAGACACAGAAAGGCAGGTATCACATGGCTCTGTCCACAGGAGATGCTCAGGAGCAGCAAATCCACAGAGACAGAAAGCAGGCCAGTGGCTGCCAGAGGCTGGGGGAGAAGGGACTACAAAATGGACATGGAGTTTCCTTTTGGGGTGATGAGACAGAACAGTGATAGTGATGGTTTCACAACATTGTGCATCAACCAAATGTCAATGAATTGTGTGCTCTACCACTACTAAAACAGTATGTTTTATCTTACATGTATATTACTACAATAAAAATAAAAATTGCTAATGATAAAACAGTTTTGAAGATTTGAAGATGCTAAAATAAGAAAATTTTAAAGCAGCAATCTTGATATAGATGGAAAAAGATAAACCACTTGAGAAGTAGAAAAAAAATGACAGAGAGACTTGGCATCTTTGTGAATTTTTAAAAGTATTATGAAAATTTTCAAATATACTCAAAGTATAGCACAATTATCGTCCCTATATCCAACCATCACCAAGTTTCAACGGTTATCAAGATCTAAGTCTGTATAAATTTTAAGAGAACTACAAAAATCCCTGGTGATTCATCCTTAAACCTAGCCTCTGACTTGGGCCACTGTTTCTTCAAAGTTTAGAGAAAGGTTTTAATAAACAACAAATACCACAGACACACATATGACTGGTGCACACATACATGTTCATTCTTGAAGGTTTAAAATGATTTAGATGTATTGTCCAGAGATAATATAGGAACAAATCATATTAAATTAGGAAAATTTAGCCACTAGCACTAATGGCTAATGTCAACTTTCCCCACTGGTAAAACAAAGACAAAAACATGCTCCTTTTTAGAACTTAAGTTATTCCAAATTGTACTAAAATAGTTAAGTACTGGAAACAGCACGATGCAAAGGTTCTCATACAAATACATGTGATTGTGATTTACAGAAACAACATCAAATGTAACACTTTTAGATTTGGAAATGAAATTTCTTCTACAAAACAATTTCAAAGTCAACTATTAAATCAGATGTTTTTCAAAAATTAGCTACATGAGAAGTGCACACAACAACATAAATTTAATTAAAAATAAAAGGCACCAATTAGCCTCTACCTGTTCTCTGAACTCCTGTTCTTTCAACTTTGAATCACTGATCAGAGTAGTCTTCTGTGCTAGTTGCGTCTGAAAGAATAAAGATTTGAAAAGCATATGGGTTTCATCATCTCTGGACACATTTCTGTACTGTCTGGGTCATTTCTCCTGGTTAACACCGTCTTATTACATGTGTACAACACAGAAGCTCTGAAGACGCACTATCTTCAGCCAAATTTAATGAAGAACCAGCCTTACCTGCAGCTCCATAATTGTCACCTGAAGAGGAAAAAGAAAAGAAATCAATGTATACCATAAAGTCTATTAGTAAAGAAAAAAATTAAACAGAGCAATATGAAATCAACAAATGAAAACAATCAATAAAAGTATTTGCTTTTAAACCTGAACTTTCCTTCTTTATCTTAAAATTTTATTTGCAAAGGAGAAAGAGAGAGAGAGAGAGAGGGAGGGAGGGAGGAAGGGAGGGAGGGAAACACTCCCATTTGCTGGGTCACTTCCCAAACGGCCACAACACCCAGAGCTGGGTTAGGCGGAGCCAGGAGCCAGGAGCTGCACTCTGATCTTCCACATGGGAACAGGGCCCATGTACTTGGATCATGATCTGCTGCCTTCCCAGGCACATTAGCAGGAAGCTGGATCGTAAGCAGAACAACTGGGATTCAATTCACTGCTGCAACATAGGGTGCGACAGTCCAACCTGCTGTGCCACAACACCAGCCCCTGTCCAGTGCTCCGTGCTCCTAACTGAGATATGCCTACCAAGTGGCACAGCACAACAGAGCCCTTTATAAAGGAAATAAGTCTGCATTTTGGGAAAATGACCCATGTAACTAACTGTACAGAAAACTGCTATATTAGTGACCGACTTTATGTAATAAATAAACATTAAGCTTCTTGGAACTGTAGTTTCCCTATCTGTAAAATGAAGGCAAAAAATCTCTTTCAAAAGATTTTTGTTAGGACTAACTGAGATAACACATATGTTAGTAGGCGAGCAAATGAGATAACACATATGTTAGTAGGTGAGCAAATGAGATAACACATATGTTAGTAGGCGAGCAAATGAGATAACACGTTAGTAGGCGAGTTAGCAGGTATCATGCACATGATAGTGATTTCAAACACACGCAGCAAACTCAAACAGCTCTCACGGTATCACTGCCAGGGCTCTCCTGCTGCAGCTTCTGATACTTTTTCTGCAGCTCCTCAAGTTGAACCTGCAGGTCCATTACTTTGGCAGTCATTTCTTCTTCACGAGCCTTTAAGATAAAAAAAAAGTATTAATAAACAAACACCCAAAAAAAATTATACACAGGAAACATGGCACAGAGAATGAACCCAAGCTTTTGAGACACACATTACTGGTTTTATTTTAATCATCACCACACTCTAAACACTCTCCTTCACACCTGCACAGAACTCCAAGCTCTTTCCAACGCTGCTCTCCATTCCGCGGGTATCACTTTTCCCACCCTCAATACCTCTTGTCCTCACCCTGCTAAGGTCATTAAAGTTTTTCCTCCTTTAAAATGGGGTCCCCAGACTTACAATGAGAGCATTGTAACAGAACTACCACAGATCCTATACTTGAAGACCTTTGCCTGTCCTGTACTGAGATTCAATGTCCAGAAAACATTCATTAAAATAAGCTAGCAGGGGCTGGCGCCATGGCTCACTTGGTTAATCCTCCGCCTGTGGTACCGGCATCCCATATGGGTGCCAGGTTCTAGTCCCAGTGGCTCCTCTTCCAGTCCAGCTCTCTGCTGTGGCCCAGGAGGGCAGTGGAGGATGGCCCAAGTGCTTGGGCTCTGCACCCACATGGGAGACCAGGAGGAAGCACCTGGCTCCTGGCTTTGGATCGGCGTAGCCCCGGCCATAGCGGCCATTTGGGAGGTGAACCAACAGAAGGAAGACCTTCTCTTTGTCTCTCTCTCACTGTCTAACTCTGTCAAATAAAAATAAAGATAAAAATAAATAAACTAACAGATATTTTTATATACAGCACTGCCCAACCAGCTGGCAACGTATTAGTCACAAGCAGTTAGGGAGTGTCCACTCTTTGAATAGATGTATAAATCAACAGATGCTCCTTTGTCCTGTTCAGCACACCTGCATATTTCCTGTCCATCTGCCCCCAGATCATACCCACAGTTCTTTGGGGCAAAATGTTTAAAATTTATTCTTGAGAAAAAAAAAGTACTGCCCAATATGTTGATAACCAATGCAATGTCTCCAATTGCCCTGAACTTTGAAAACAAAACAAAAGCAGGCTCAATGAGAAAAAGAAATATGTGACTTATTGGCCCAATGATCCTACTTACAAAATCTGGCCTCAAACCATCCTCTCTTCTGCCTGGACCACACATGTAAAAGGCTGCTGCCCATGTTTGCATCCCTTCATTTGTCTTGGAATTGTGATGTATCGTACAGAACAACCCAGACCTCTCCTCATTCTATAAATCTTGCAATAACCTTTATGCTAAAGAACACTAGGAAGTGGAATATTGATCCGATCTGAGGAACGAAGTGTTTGCTGAGTAAGGGACTTAACAAGAGAAACAATTACACAAAGGAATCTGATTGAACAGGTGCTGGCGTGCCAGAAACAAGCAATGGCCTTCTCGAAAACAAACACAGCCCCATGGCACAAAATGAGGCAATGAACCACAGAACACTAGGGAAACTAATTTTAAATACCTACTTTGTCATAAAACTTTCTTACACTAATCAAAACCAACCAGCTCTCTCAATACAAGCAAAGTGAGATTCCAGCGACTACTCTGCTGAAATACTGCCCACTGAGGCACACGTTAACCTGGCCTCCACCCCCAAAACCTCACCAGCCAGAAAGTGTTCTGAGTACACTCTGCCCTCGCTCATGACAATGTTTACATTCCACCAGGATGCATCTTCTGTAGCTGCCTGTGCCCATGTGGCTCAGCCTCACTTGAAGGGACCCATGGAGGCCCATTGGGGGGTGAACCAACAGCAAAGGAAGACTTTTCTGTCTCTCTCTGTCTACTCTGCCTATAAAAAATAATAATAATAATTTAAAAAATAAAAAAAACTCTATTCCCAGAAAATGTTAAATGGGACAAAGGTAATCAAGGCAGTATGATATCTGCTAAGAACTGCTAAAACTCCTTTTCAGGAGTCTCTGCATTTAAAAATTATTTGAGATAGAGTATATAGTAGGGATGATTAGATGAGGACTGCCTACCTAATTACAAAGTCCATTCTAAACTATCCAAGACAGTAGTCACTATCCAACCTAGTTAGTGAGCATGAAAAATATGGCTAAATTATTCGTAAATGTAAAAACACTGTGGATGTCAAAGAATTTATATATGTCTATATATAGATTTATAATTTATATTGATTATATGGTGAAATGATGGGGTTTTTTTTGCATAGGACTCATTTCATTTTTTAAATGCAGCTCCTAGAAAATGTTACAATATGGCTCACATTGTATTTCTACCAGACAACCTGGTCTGAGGAAAAAGAAGGGACCTGCCCACCCTTCCCTTTCTTTTTTTTTTAGTATTTATTTTTTTGACAGGCAGAGTGGACAGTGAGAGAGAGAGACAGAGAGAAAGGTCTTCCTTTCACCGTTGGTTCACCCTCCAATGGCTGCCACGGCCGGTGCGCTGTGGCCGGCGCAGCGCGCTGATCTGAAGCCAGGAGCCAGGTGCTTCTCCTGGTCTCCCATGTGGGTACAGGGCCCAAGCACTTGGGCCATCCTCCACTGCACTCCCAGGCCACAGCAGAGAGCTGGTCTGGAAGAGGGGCAACCGGGACAGAATCTGGTGCTGCGACCAGGACTAGAACCTGGGGTGCCGGCACCGCAAGGCGGAGGATTAGCCTAGTGAGCCGCGGCGCCGGCCCCACCCTTCCCTTTCATGTGCACCTGCTCTACTATTCCAAGCCTGAAGCCTCGAGATTGTTTCCCTAAGACACATGCGATTCCCAAGGAGGAGCCGAGTCAGAGCACCTGTTAGCTGTCTCCCTTTTCTCTACCCCTCCACACACAGGCATCTGTCATGACCCTGAAGAGGTCTAGTGTGTGCTGCCCTGTATTCCAGGGAGAGAGCAGCAGATCCTGAGAGGGAACCTAGAGCTGTGGCACAGCTCACCCCTTGCAGATGAAGCTGCCTCTTAAATGCACATGGTAAGTGACTGTTGCCTTCCCTAAACTGCTTTCTGTGCAAGTTTTTATTTATAGATCATGTGAGGCTAATCAAGAATTACTGCTCTACCACTTATCAAGTTTTAAGGAAATCACTTAACTTTGTTAAACTTTCTTTTCCTTTGGAAACAAAAAAGTAGAATTAGCTTTAATGTATCTTCCAAATCCAGCATACTCTAAGCATTCAAAAAGTAACAGTATTTTTGTTTAAACTTAGTACATATATAATCTGGAGGTCTAAGAAGTGATGTGAAATTATTTAAATTTTTTCATAATAAAGTTTAAAGCTCAAATACTATATACAGAGGTAACATTTTTTAGTAATGTGTCAATATCTTAGAATTTCAGTCACTTTACTTTTCACATTTCACTTTTAAATTTGTGCCTGGCTCAGACTTCTATGGCTAACATATAGTTAGCTGAAGCATAATTCTTCAATTTATGGATTCATAATCATCAAATGGTTTTTGACATACAGAGAAATAAAGCTTGAAATAACCTAAGAACCCACAACCTAACCAAGGATAATCTGCATTGTTTTACATCTGAAAAGGTCCTTACGGTCCAAAGCACTCACTACCATACATGGCTTGTTTTCATGGCTCATTTTATTCTATTAATGGAAACACCAATTAATATAAAAGATCTGCCTGATGCATTCTATTCCCCTCCCTGCCCTCCCACCAAAACTAATACAACCTCTGCAGGTTGGGCAGGGACGGAGAAAAGCTAACTGGCCCTCATAGGAAGACGATGCCAGCTAAATTCGGCAGCCACACTCAGGCATGGTGTCCATTACTCAGATTCTTAGCCTGCTGCTTTCACAGTTCAGTCTGAACTTGTGAGGAAGACAGAAAAAACGCATCTACTCCTCCCTTTAGCAGTAACTCACTGTTGCTTCAGTAACCACCAAGTAGACTGTCCTGACTGTTAGCAGAATTTCCTCAGAGAACTACAACCCTGGCAGAAATCCAGACTCTACACCTGCATACAGTACAGGAGTACCTATGTGTACAACATCATGCCCCACAAAACTCCACTGGAAAGAGAGGAGATTCTCAACACTAGCATGGAATCCAGCACAGCCAAACTTCAGAAGAAAGAAAAGAAGATACATCAAGGATTTCTTCATATCTCCTGGCTGTTCTCTGCAGGTCGTCATCTTTCTCGGCAATTTTTTTGTGTAACTGATTTGTCTCTTCTTGATGGCTTTCCAAAAGTTCAGCTTCTACCTCCTGGGCCTTACCTAATAAATAAACACACAAAGAAAACACATTAGTCAATACTATCTACATCCCAATTTTAGCCAGAAATTCTATTCTAAATTAATCTTGATAAAAGTCCACTTTATAGGTAAGTACTACAAGACACTTAATGAGACACACAGCTCAATGCTGATCAGAGGTACCCTCCCCTGAGGATATGGCCTTAATAATGTGCTTAACTAGCCATGTCACTGCCAGGCAAGGCAGGATCCCCTCACGGCACTTTACTGGCCAAGGATCTTTTTTTCTTTTCTCTAGTTTAGGGATTTACAGTACTTAAGACAAGTACAAAAATAAATAAGGTTAAATTTATAGTCTCAGAATGGGTGTTTCAACCAGAATTTTTTTTTAAAGATTTATTTATTTTATTTGAAAGTCAGAGTTACACAGAGAGAAGTGAGGCATAGAGAGAGAGGTGTCTTCCATCCGCTGGTTCACTCCCCAATTGGCTGCAAAGGCCAGAGCCGCGCCGATCCGAAGCCAGGAACCAGGAGCTTCTTCCAAGTCTCCCATGTGGGTGCAGGGGCCCAAGGACTTGGGCCATCTTCTACTGCTTTTCCAGGCCACAGCAGAGAGCTGGATCAGAAGTGGAGCAGCCAGGTCTCAAACCAGCGCCCATATGGGATGCCGGCACTTCAGGCCAGGGTGTTAACCCGCTGCACCACAGCGCTGGCCTCTCACCCAGAATTTAAGATGCACTCATCCCACAACAGAGAGCCTGGGTTCAAATCCCAGCTCTGGTTCCTGACTCCAGCTTCCTACTGATGCAGACCCTAGGAGGCAGTGGTAATGGCTCAAGTACTTGGGTTCCTGCACCCACATAGACTGCAGACCCAGTTCCAGCCTGAGCTAGCCCCAGTTATGGTGGGTATTAGGAGCGTGAGCCAAACGGGAGTTCTCTCTGTCTCTGTTTCTGCCTTTCAAGTAAACGAGGAACTTAAAAACAGTCTCTGCTGATTGTGATCTGTTCTGTGCTGAATCTAAAGTCGCACTTACTGATGGTTTCTTTTACGGTCACTTCCAGCTCCTGCTCCTTCTGTGCCAGCTGGGTGTTAAACTCCCGCATCAGCTGTTTCAGGGTGGAATTGTGCTTCAACTCGAGATCTTCCTGCTCCTGTCTGAGCACAAGAAGGTAAAGCATTACCCGCTGCCACAGGGAGAAGCTCCAAAGACTTGTCCAGTCCTCCAGACGGCGCACATGCATGGTCTCACTGCACAAAGACCTTCCCGACGGTGCACGCGCATGGTCTCACTGCACAAAGACCTTCCCGACGGTGCACGCGCATGGTCTCACTGCACAAAGACCTTCCCGACGGTGCACGCGCATGGTCTCACTGCACAAAGACCTTCAGCTGCGTGTCTGCATGGGCACAGGAAACTTCCGCAAGGACATACAAACTATGATTACCTCTAGGGAGTAGTTCTGGGGACTGAAGAATTTTCCTTTTCCATTTTAGATTTTCACCTTATACATCTATGTTCTATAATCATAGTGCTAATGCTAAAAATAATAAAATAAAAGTCACTTGGTTATATACCGAACAACCACGGTCTTACACCAGGTTTTCCTCCTGCGTGGGTATGGAATAGTGCCGCCTCATGCCCTAAGCTGTTTTTATTTCTCCTCTGTATTTAACTTATGGATTAATGTCTTAGGCTTTGGGTAGGGGCACTGACCCAGATAGCTTGAAATAACTGCACTAGGCACAGAAAGGAATTTCATGCAGGAGCACTGCCTTAGGAATGGTCCTGCTGAAATAAAACTCACTTGATTCGCGCCTCCATTTCCCGTTCGCACTCCTTCTTCAGGATGTCCAGTTCCTGCTGGTGCTCTCTCCGCAGTGTCCGCAGGTCTTTCTGTAGCCTGACGACCTCCTTGCTCAACTTCTGCTTCTCGCGCTCTGCCCCGGCTAACTTCAGCTCCAGGTCACTGTGCGGGGCTTCCCTGTCGCTGGGCGATCTGGGCTGGACCACGTGCGGTTTGGACTTTTGCTCAGTGCTTTCACCCAAGGCTTCTGTGGGTTTATTTTTTCCATCCATCTGCTGGTGCGAAGCCTGTAATTTTTCATATTTTGCGGTCAACTCTTCCAATTCAACCCTATGAACTTCCTTCTCTCTTACCAAGCAGGATTCCAGTTCTTTTACCTTTTGCTCCAAGATCTGACAGGTGAGCTCCTTCTCCTGGAGGGCTTTCTGGACATCGCCAACCACACTGTCCCGGGTCTGCACTGCCCCCGTGTCTTTTTTATCTCCCTCTTCTCCCATGTGCAGGGACATTATCAAGGATTTCTCGCTTTGTCCCTCAAGTTCTTCCTGCAGATGATTCGCCTGCGCCTGAGCCTCCTGTCTCTGGGCTGCAGCTTGCTCTGCCTTTGCCAGGAGCTCCTGGTATTTGCCCTGCATTTCAGAATGAGAAGAAAGTGCCTCTTCTTTTTCCCGCTCGAGCCTCTGCAACAGCTTTTCTTTCTCAGCTAAATCTCTCTGTAAAGCACTGATTTTCTCCTCACAAGCCTTCTGCACACAGCCGTGGGAATCTGCTTCATGCGCAGGGCATGCTGCCACACTGTTTGCTGATATGGGTAAAACTGATGTTCCTGATTGCGGTGAACTTCCCACTGACTTAAGTTTTTCTTCCAAGAAGTGAACTTCCCTCTCTCTTTCCTGCAATTTTGTACTCAGCTCACACAAGTGGCTTTCTGTGACTTTTTTATATTGCTGTTCTTTCTCTTCCATTTGAGATAACAACTGCTTCTTGATGGCAGCAATTTTCTGCTCAGCTTTCTTCTTCAGTTCTGCTAATTTTGCAGCACTTTCCAACTCCAGTCTATCTTCCAAAGCCTTCAGCGCCTCCTCTTTGCTTTTCACACTTGACTTCACCTGTTCCAATTCTTTCTTCTTAGTTTCAAGTTCAGCTTCCATGAAAGATACTTGCTTTTCAAAATTTAAAATTTTTTCTTCAGCTTCTTTAACTCTATTGTCCTTTTCTTCTCCCATCTCCTTAAAGTGCTGAAGTTTCTGGACCAGTTCTTTCTGTTCGATATCCTTTTGTTGGTTATGATTTTTAAGAATTTCATTTAAGGACTCAATTTCCACTGTTCTCTGAGTAACCAGGTCCTGTAATTCCACGATTCTTGCTGTCTGATTCCTTACCTTGGTCTCTAAGTCACACTCCTTCCTCTCCATCTTGGTCGTCTTCTCTTCCACCTCACCCTTTAAACCTTCCACCCTCTCAGTCTGCTGGCCCAGGTCTTCCTTCAGTGCCTGTATCTGCTCATCCTTTTCCCCAGCTTCCCTTGCCTTCCGCTCAAGCTGGCCCTGCAGCTCTGCGATGGTACTCTGGTACTGCGCGCACCTCGTCTGTGCTTCCTGCTTGCACTCGGAGAGCCTGCTGCTCGAGCGCTCTGCCTGCTCCAGAGCAGAAGCCTTCTCCCTACTCAAGGCACTGACTTTCAAAGACAAGTCCTGCACCTGCTGCAGCAGTCCGCGCTGCTGCTCCTCGTGCTGCCGACGGAGGGACGAGAGGGCCGCCTCCTTTTCGGTCAGACTGGCACTCAGCTGAGCGTTCACATCAGCCAGCTGTTTGCTGAGACTGCCGACCTCGGCCTCCTTCTCTTTCAGCTCCTCCTTCATCAGGGTGACAGCGTTCATGTTCTCAGACAGCTCCTTCCTCAGCTGCGTGATACAAGACTCCTTCTCAGAGGCGGCCTGCTGCTGACTGCCCCCTTCCTTCTGCAAGGCCTCTTTCTCTGCCACAAGACCTTCAATGTCAACCTCCATGCTCTTAATTTGATTTTCTTTTTCTTCTAACTGACGGGTGGCTTGCTGAAAAGAACTATTCAGCGTATTCTGCTCATCTGTTAGCTGCCTAAGCTGTGCTTCCAATTGAGAAACTTGGCGAGTTTTAATTGACAGTGCCTCCTTAACTTTGGTCGTGTGGTGCTGACAATGGGAAAGCCTAGAGAGGATGGCGCTGGTTTTACTACTGCTGATGTTGACCAGCTCATCTGTTTTCGTTCCTAATAGGGCTTCTATTTCCCTACAGTACCCACCTAGCTGAGCTGCTACTTCCTCAGACAGCTTTCTGAATTCCAGGGTTTTGTCTTCTAGGCTTTTCTTACTGCTTTCATGGGAAGAGCGCAGGCTCTGGAACTCTGCATCTGCGGCCTCCAGTCTGCCGGTCAGTTCTGAAATCCTGAGCTTATCTTTTTCTGCTAGCGCCCTCAGCTCAACCAGCTGCTCCTGGAGAAAAGCAGCTTCCTCCTGCGAACGCTTCCAGCCGGCCTCCAGCGCTTCAAGTTGTGCTGTCAGTGCCGTCTCTTGACGCGTGAGAGAACTTACGTGACCAGACTTCTCCTTTAACTGCTCCTGTAACTCACGCAGCGCTGTCTCCTGCTTCACACCCTCTTCCTTCAGCCACGCTAGCTCCCTGCTCATCTCTTCTTTCTCACATCCAACGAGCAGTATCTTTTGTCTCAGCTCCTCCACTTCTTGCTCTCTGCCCTGCAGCTGACTCTCGTGTTTCTCCTGAAGTTCCTCGGCTTGCTGATGAAGTTTCTGCTCCCAGACGGATCTGACGTCATCGAGCTCTCGCCGATGCACCTCAGTGAGACTTTCTATTTGCTCCTTTTGGTTTGCTTCCAGTCTTGACACTGCGTCGTGGATCCCAGCTGAGTTGGCCTGCGCCATTTCCAGCATTTTAGCATTGAACTGCTTTTCTTTCTGACTCAGCTCCAGAGCTGTGTTTTCAAGCTCCTTTTTAAGTTTGGCTTCCTGATCTAACAGTTTCTTCTTCAGAGTTTCCTGCATCTCTTTGGCCTTCTGCTTAATTTTTTCCATCTTTTTTTCTTGATTTTTAAATTTAGTTTCGTATTCCTCATGCAGAAGACTGATACTGTCCTCCTTGGCTGACAATTTCTGTTTGAGTACCTCAATTTCTTTGCTCTGTCCTTCTCTCATTTGTAAAATTGTATTTTCCTTTTCCATCAAGGTTTGCTTGGTCTGTTCCTGCTCTGTGTTACTGTCTCTAAGCTGGCGCTCATAGTGTTGGGTTAGAGAGTTAACTTTCTGCTCCATTTCACTGTTCTGTTTTTTAAGTTGCTGCATTAAGTCCTGCACCTGGATTTTGTGAGTACCTAACTCAGTACAAATATCTTTCTTTTGTGTTTCAACTTCAGCTACCTGTTTGGTAAGAAGATTTTTTTCTGTCTCCAAATCCAACAACTTCTGCCGCAGCTGAGCCACCTGCTCTTCGTGTGCCGTGGCCTGCTCGCGGGCGGCACTCTGGTGCTTGGCAGAGGCCTGCTGCGCCTCCTCTTCAGACCTTCTGACACCCGCCTCCAGGTCTTCCACACGCGCCTGGTGCTCCTTCAGGTGCCTGTCCTTTTCCTCCAGGAGAAGCCCGAGCTGATTGATTTGATCTTTTAGTGCCTTTTCCGTTCTCTGCATCGATACCTCTTGTTCTTTAATGATACTGTCAACTTGCTGCTGGTGGTGACTTCTCTGCTCACTGAGCTTGGCTTCTAATTCCTGCTTCATTGTGTCGGTGTGATCCCTGAGAACAGAGAGCTCCTCTTCCAGCTTGTGACGGGCCTTCAGGACCTCTGAGAGCTCAGCAGACAAGGCCTCCAGCTCCGTCTGCTTCACATCAAGCTTCTCCAGGGTCTTCTCATTCATCTCCTCCACGTGAGCCTGGAAGAGCGCCTCCTTCTCCTTCAGCAGCGCCGCCTTCTCCTGCTCACACTCTCCTCGGAGCGTCTCCATCGCGGTCTGATGCTCTTGCTCTAACGCGTGGAGTCTTTCCGTCCACAGCGTCTCCTGCTGATGCTGCAGGCGCTCTAACTCTGTCTTGTGGTTTTCAACCATGACTGTAAGTTCTTTATTGTGCTTATTTTTTTCAGCTTCCAAATTAACAGCCAAATCTTCTGACTGACTTTTGCTTTCTTGTAAGCTTTTTTCCAAAGCACTTTCCAATTCAAGAATCCTCTGTTAATGAAAAGTTGTAGTTTTATTAAAGTACATACTTGTTGACTAGCAATAACATAAAACATGTCTACCACCTAAAGATTAAAATGTAAATAACTTTATCTAAATGACTTTACATATCATATGAAATTCAAGAAAGAAGAAAGAATCTGGGCTCAAATACTGAAGAAATCTAAGAAAATATTATATTTTTAATACAAATCATAATTCCAGATAATTCTTGTTTGGCTAACCATTTAATCTGCCTATATTTTTGAGAATATTCTACCTGGATAGTCAAAAAATAATAATTAAATAGAAAATAAATAAGTTAAAATTAAATAGAAAAGAATAACTTTTGGTAGGAAAATGGACTATTTTCTACATTTTTAAGTCCTACAATTGTATTTTATTTTCATAATTTAATTTTGCAAGAAAAATATCCAATTTTGCACCCTCAAAATCATGATTTACAGGGTGATTTTTTTTTCAAAAAAAGAAGGGATTCCTACAAATTTTACCAAAGAGTCTATTTTTTCAGGAAAATATGAATCTTGACTCTGAAGGAAAAAGAGCAAATGAAGGTGAAGTCACAGAATGTCAGAGCTGCAAAGGTCCTCGGGGCTTTACCAATCCACTTCCTCATGTGACGGGAGGGGATTAGGGCACAGCTAATTTTACAAAGCTAGCAAGTAGAAGAGAGAGACCTCCTGGGTACCCATTTCACTCCACCTTTTATAAATGTTGGGAATGGGAAAATAAAGCAGTTTTAGAGCTATGGGCAAGATGTGCAACTGTTTCACTGCCTAAATCAGAGTAAGAAGTCCAAAAAGTCTAAATAGCAGTCGGTTTTCCAAACAGGCAAAACATGTCAAATATTGCTAAAGGAAGGGCCAAAGGGCCTTAAAAATGTGCACAATGAGACATATTTACAAATATGTTCATTAAAAAACTATATTGAGCCAGCGCTGCGGCTCACTAGGCTAATCCTCTGCCTTGCGGCGCCGGCACACCGGGTTCTAGTCCTGGTCAGGGCACTGGATTCTGTCCCGGTTGCCCCCTTCCAGGCCAGCCCTCTGCTGTGGCCTGGGAGTGCAGTGGAGGATGGCCCAGGTGCTTGGGCCCTGCACCCCATGGGAGACCAGAAGCACCTGGCTCCTGCCATCGGATCAGCCCAGTGCGCCGGCCGCAGCGCACCCGCTGCGGTGGCCATTGGAAGGTGAACCAACGGCAAAGGAAGACCTTTCTCTCTGTCTCTCTCTCTCACTATCCACTCTGCCTGTCAAAAGAAAAAAAAACAAAAAAACACCCTATATTGAGGGACCGCCATCATGGCTTAGGGGATAAAGCCACTGCTTGTGATGCCAGCACCCCTTATGGACACCAGTTCAAGTCCCAGCTGCTCCACTTCCAATCCCGCTACCTGCTACTACTCCTGGGAAAGAAACAGAAAATGGCCCAAGTACTTGGGTCCCTGAACCCACGTGGGACACCTGGAAGATGCTCCTGGTTCCTGGCTTCAGCCTGGCCTAACCCTGGCTATTACTGCCATTTGAGGAGCGAACCAGCATTTTGAAGGTCTTTCCCCACCCCTGCCACTCCCTCTCTCTCTCTGCCTTTCAAATAAATCTTTAAAAAAAAATCTTTAAAAAAAAAAAAAGGACTGTACTGAGAATGGGAAAATTTAACAGAAAAGCGGGCATTAGTATAACTCAACTGTGATACAAGCAGAGAATGGATTATGACCAGGACATGGCAAGAGATGAGTCCAGACATGCAAAAAGATGTCAGAGCAAGTGCTGCCTACAAAGTGAGGCCACCTGAGAGGGCTCAAGGAAGTAAACACAGGAGTGGAGACGCTGCAGAGCCTACACTGACAAATACAGGCCCAGCTAAAGGCACAAGCACCAAGTAAACACAGGGCCAAAACCCACGCCCACGAGCAGCTCTCACTCTTGACAAATAAAGGCTTTGAATACATACATTTAACCCACGAAAGCAAAAGCTTCCCTGACACTGCATACAGACTACAGCGACAGTTTCCATGCGCAAACATTCACGGCTCTGGCCTGAACACCACTGACACTCACAGTTCTGTAAGTCTCCGCTTCCTGCTGCAGGTCCCGGAGTTTATTTCCACTCTCCGTGAGGATCGCTTTCTTCTGCAACTCTAACTCTTCCAGGGCCAAAGATTCTTGCTGTTCTTTCTCTTGGGTAATTCTCAAATACTCTAAATGACTCTTTTCCTGTGCCAAAAACAATGCATAGCACCATCTTAGACGCCCATCAGTCTTTAGCACTCTGCAGCACTTCCACGGGGATCACTCCTTTCATTTGATCTGCACCCAGCTCCGCAGAGTAGGCAACATCTTTACCTTTCTCCTCCCACACTCCACTCTGCAGAAACAGGGCCCTTTGGCTTTTCCAGTATGGTGGCTCAAGTTCTGCAACAATTACTAATGACATGGAAGGTTTTGTTCCAGCAATCCCCTGTGTCTGCTCTTTTTCCATTAGTTAAAATGTGAGCCAAAGCAACAATGCAGGGCTGGCACTGTGGCATAGCGGGTAAAGCTGCCACCTGCAGTGCCAGCATCCCATATGGGCGCCAGTTTGAATCCTGGCTGCCCAGCTTCTAATCCAGCTCCCTGCTAATGCATCACAGAAAGCAGCAGAAGATGGCCCAAGCACTTGGGCCCCTGCCACCCTCGTGGGAGACCTGGCTGGAGTTCCTGGCTCCTGGCTTTGATCTCGGCCAGCTTTTGCCATTGTGGCCATCTCTGGAGTGCACCAGCAGATGGAACATCTCTCTCTCTCTCTCTCTCTCTCTCTGCCTGGCCCTCTATGTAACTCTGCCTTCAAATAAATAAATAAATCTTTAAAACAAACAACAATGAATGTGGTAAGTCATACAATTGTCATTACCTCTTCTTTGCAGAGTTTGGTGTTTCAACTCTAGATTTAGAAACTAGATATTAAGTTTATATAATTCATAAGCAACACTTCACTACACTGAGGAACCCCACAGGCCAACAGCAAATCGGAATCAGACTACTCGTGAACATAAAGAAAAGATTAAGGAAATACCTATGAAACTAAACCTACGAAATAATACTCTTCAGATGATCTGGGCTGCATCACCCATCAACCCTGAAATGCTGCTGATTCTCCTTACTATACATCAATATCACTCCCAACGTGTTTCCTGTTTTGGGAAGAGAAGTTCTAAAGAGCACTTTCAGCATTAACACATAATTGTGAACGTCTTACTGAACTCCTAGTAAGACAAGTACACATATCTATGTATACCTTTGGCTTACAGTTCATATTGCCAAAGCAATATTTTCAGTTCACAATACTCTGGTGAAGCACCCTCCTTTAAATAATAATTCTGTACAATGTTAAGGGTAGATCAATAAGAAAATAATTTCTACAACATTGATTTTAAAATATTTTAAATATATTTTTAATGTAAACTATATTTTAAATTTATGGGTATATTTAAATATACCCATAAAAATTAAAGAGAAAATTTTAATTCTCTGTTGAATTAGGAAGGGGCTAGTTACGTGTGCGTGTGTGTCTGTGTGTGTGTACATGTGCTCTATTGTGCTCTCTATTTGGAATATATTTGATTTTTAAGGCCAATATTGAAGGCTCAAGGTCCCCAAAGGCCAATTACCTCAGCATGAAATACACGAAGGTATTAAAATTGGACATTTAAATGTATTCCTGGCTTCATTTAAGTTACACTTTGCTAATTTCCATGCTCCTATTCCATCATAGTTTAAATGTTCTTGTAAACTGCTTTAATTCCTTTCCAGGCAACAAAGGAGGAATATCAGTATGTGCCCATATACGTGTAAACTTCATGACCACAGACCAATGTGCCCTCAGCCAAATGTACTATAAACCCATGTGTCCATCTGCCCCCCAGAGCAGATGAGAATATTTGCTAACTCTTCCAAGAATCACTGCTCCTGGAAATTCTCAGAGCTCCAAATCCAATGAAAAATGGAAAAATAACATATGAAAGATTAAAACTTAAAATACAATTTCTTATCTTTTGGCACTAAAGTACTTTAAAACTGCACACACATTACTACCTTATAAATAACTTCATATAAAAACAAACTATATTTCTGGGATTAACACTTTTATGGTGACTTATCTAAAGGCTTTCCCAATTGAAGAAAAATTCTTTCAACTTTTTATTTGCTATCACTATTCTATTTATCTGTATTTCATATATACAATTTTAAATCCATAACGATATGTCCCACCCTTCCTCCCTCCCTATTCCTTCCTTTTTAAAAAAATTTTTTTGCAATAACAAAAAGTCACAGGCTTAATCTTACACTAAATAAACAATTCAACAAGTAGAAAGTAGAAAGACCACTGTTCCTCAGGAGTATAGACAAGGGATAAACAATTATCAAGAGGCCAAGTAGGCTAAGCTTCTGCCAGTGGCACTGACATCCCATATGTGCACCGGTTCGAGTCCCAGCTGCTCCTCTTCCAATCCAGCTCTCTGCTATGGCCTGGGAAAGCAGTAGAAGATGGCCCGCACAAGTCCTTGGGCCCTTGCACCTGCATGAGAGACCCAGAAGAAGCTCGGGGCTTCACATTGGCCCAGTTTTGGCCACTGTGGCCATCTGGGGAGTGAACCAGTGGATGGAAGGCCTTCTTCTCTGTCTCTTCCTCTTTCTCTAACTCTAGCTCTCAAAAAGTAAGTAAATAAAATAAAATAGAATCTCAACATGCCAATTTCACTTTTTTTGTACTCTATATATTAGCTACCACAAATCAAAGAAAACATATGCTATTTCTCTTTTTGGGTCTGGTTTATTTCACTAGGCATAATGGCCTCCAGTTGCAACCATTCTGCAAAAGACAGGATTTCATTCATTTTTATGTTTTTTTATATATAGTATATATATACCACATTTTCTTTATCCATCAGATGGTGGACATCTGGACTGATTCCATAGTTTAGCTATTGTGAACTGAGCTGCTATAAACACGGAAATACAGGTAAGTTTCATATGCTGATTTCATTTCCTTTGGTTAAATTCCCAGGAGTAGGAGGGCTGGGTCACTTTTCAGATTTCTGAGGGATCTCCATACTGTCTTCCATATGGTTGCACTAGTTGACATGACCACCAACACTGTGTTGGGGTGACTTCTCCCCATATTCTTGCACGCATGTGCTATTTTCATATCTGGATGGCAGCCACCCTACCTGGGGTGAGGTGTGACCTCACTGGTTTTTATCTGCATCCCCTGATGGCTAGTGATCCCGAGCTACTTTGTACTTGCTGATTTCTTTTTCTTGTCTAATGGTTGTGGCTAAAACTTCAAAATTAAATTGAGGGGACAGCACTGTGGTGTAGAAGGCTAAGCCTCTGCCTGCAGCGCCAGCATCCCATATGGGAGCCAGTTCTAGTACTGGCTGCTCCACTTCCCATCCAGTTCCCTCTAATACGCCTAGGAAAACAGAAGATAGCCCAAGTCCTTAGGCCCCTATACCCACATGGGAGACCCGGAAGAAACTCCTGCCTAGGCCTAGCCATTGCATACGTTTGGGGGTAAACCAGTGGATGGAAGATCTCTCCCTCTCTCTCTCTCTCCTTCTCCTTCTATTTCAGTCTTCAAATACATTAATAAATCTTAAAAAAAAAAAAAAAAACAGAACTACATTGAATAGTAATGGTGACAGTGGACATCCCTTTCTGGTTCCAGATCTTAGTGGAAAATGCTTCCAGCTTTTCCCCATTCAATATATGTCATGTACTGCCTTGACTGTGTTGAGGAATGTTCCTTCAATACCAAATTTGCTTAAGGTTTTTAACATAAAAGGATGTTGCATTTTATCAAATGCTTTCTCTGCTTCTATTGAGATAACCATACGGTTTTTATCCTTCAATTTGTTAATGTGATGTATCACATTATTGCTCTGTGTATGATATATCACATTATTGGTTTGTGTATGTCAAACCATCCTTGCATGCCTGAAATGATCCCCACTTATACTATTTCAACAAATCTTGCATCAAAAATGAACCTTTGCTTTTATGGCTATTGTTTTCATTAATTCAGACAGCTTTTTAAATATCACATTATTTTTTAAACATTCTAAAGATAGGAAATTAGTACTGAAATTATTCTGCTTACAGTAAAAATTATGCAGTCATTTTCAGGTTTTTCCTCTATAAAATGCACTTCAAATCAAACTTTCTGAGCTTTGAGCTCTGAGTGCATTCAGTCAGGTGAATGTTTAGCTTTGTGAATTATTCTTTATTCTTTTGTCAATAAACCTGTCTTCTCCTCACTGCCAAGTTGGAAGGCACATTCACATCAGCAAATAAACAGACTGATAAAAGCTTGTTACATCAGTAAACTTAATTTTCACACAAAACTAAACTAAAATCTCTGATGGCCTTTCTTGACAGCTTGTTAGCCTCCCTGCGTACCTACAGCCAAAGCTTCCACAGTTTCATGTCAAGCTGGGAGGCAAGGCTGAGGGGACCACTTCCTAGCTCTGTGAAGCTGACCTGTAACAAGAACAAACAGGTACTCACAAGAGCCACCTTCATCTGCTCCTGAAATTCCCTTTCCCGGGACTCCAGCTTCTTGGTCAGCTCCTCCTCCTTGCTGGCCAGCTCCTTCTCATGGAGCGTCTGCAGTTTAGCAATTTGTTCTTCTGAGGACTTCTGAAAATCAGCCAGAGATGAAAGTGAAAACACCCAGCATACAATGTGTCACTCCACAAATGAATCTCATTCACCCTAGTAACCTGAACGGAAAATATCTCACATACATCAAAAGTCACCAAAGTCATGATAATTTTTTTGACAGGCAGAGTTAGACATTGAGTAGAAAGTGAGAGAGAGAGGCAGAGAGACAGGTCTTCCTTCCATTGGTTCACCCCCCAAATGGCTGCTACAGCCGGCGCACTGCACCAATCTGATGGCAGGAGCCAGGTGCTTCTCCTGGTCTCCCATGGGGTGCAGGGCCCAAGCACTTGGGCCATCCTCCACTGCACTCCCTGGCCACAGCAGAGGGCTGGCCTGGAAGAGGGGCAACCGGGACAGAATCCGGCGCTGCGACCGGGACTAGAACCCAGTGTGCCAGCGCCGCAGGCAGAGGATAGCCTAGGGAGCCGCGGCACCGGCCCATGATAGTTAAATGAAAAAACTTAGCGTAAGGCAAGAGTGTTGCTGCTGCAGGACAGTCCGACAGGGCAGCAGCTCCACCTCCACCTCCAGCGGGGATGTGCCACACCAGTCAGGATACGGAAGCGTGAGGGGCAAGGCCCAGGATGCTCTCCGAGGGCCCTTCACTGCGGTCAAGCTATGCCTACTTCCAGGCATGCAGTAGCTAAAGATCTTATAAAAATGCCAAATCTCCCCTAGAAGTCTAAAGTTAAAATAACCAAATAGAACTACCAATAGACGGGGAACATTTAAGCTAGATCTCTATCTCACTCCACAAATCAAACAAATTTGAGTCGGGACAGAGATGCAAGCATCAAAAAACAAAGAGGACAAAAGTGACAGAAGATAAAACAGAAATTTGCTAAACTCAGAATTGAGCACATATTTTTAAGCAGAACAAAAATCCAAATGCCATTTTAAGGAAAAAGCTAATAAATTCAATTATTGGGGAAAGAAAAATTTTCTGCACAAAAACAAAACAAAAAACAAAATAAGAAAGTCAGCAAGTAATAAACTGAAACACTGATGTGGATGAAGTCAGCTTATGTTCAAAAGACTCAAGTTCACAATACAAAGAGCTAATATAAACCAGTAAGAAAAAAAATCAACAGACCCAAAGAAAAATGAGTGAAGGATCTAACCAGGCAACTCAAGGAGAAAAACCAGACTCCTTTTAAACATATAAAAATGTTTATCATATTGGTAAAAATCATGAACAGAACTACATTTATATCATTTTTAACACATATGGTTGAAAAGAAAAAGTCAAAGAACACCGTCTTCATGAGGTAGAAACATATTCTAATACACTGCTTGTGAGAATATAAATTATCCTCTGTTAAGCTTGTAGCAACCAAGCAGTGATTAAAATACACACAATCTTTGCCTAAGTCATATTCCACTCCTATTCTAAAAAGAAAAAGAAAAACCTGTGAGAAAGTATGAAACAGGACATTCACAAGTTGTAGGAGCAAAAACTGAAAATCTAAATATCCCCCACTAGAAGACTCATGAAGTTACAGGACAGTTCAGTTCACAATGAGATCCTGGCAGCCGTTAGAACAAATGGGGCATCGTCATCAATGGTCAAATAGCAACAGATGAACAAGTCTCCTAGACAGATGGAACAGAAAAGCAAATACCCAGCGGTACATCTGACATGCTATCCTGTGTGTCAAAAAAGATTAAAGAGGAGATTATCAATAAAAAAGAGAAATTACATACAGAGACTATGAGAAATACATTAAAAAAGAACACAGTGGTTTTCTTTGGAAAAAATAAGGGACTAAAATAGAGGTAAATCTTCTCAACTGTTCTTTTTTAATCTTTCGATTATAATGCTATATGTCCATATTATTACCTTTCAAAATAATTCATTAGCTATTTTTAAGTTCCATGGTGACATTTATTACATCACCTGACAAATTATTTTTAAAATTAAGACAGAGGCATTTATAGCTAAGGCCTTGTTTATCCAATAAATGGTCACAAATAATTTCTACCTAATGTGAAAACTGTACATGCTTAATACATTTGCAGAGGGGAGAAAACGCACGAGAAGGCTATGATTGACTTCCCTCTATCTACGTGTGGAATGTAATTACTCACAGGACACCTGCGATGCCCGTCAAGTCAGAACACAGAGCCCTTTGCAGGAGCCTGAGAGCACACACAGCTCTGAGAGCCCAGCCTCCCAGACTGAGCCGTGAGCAGAGATCAGGAGCAAGACAAAATGGGCAAACGTAAACACGAGCAGAGGGAAAACAGGCAGCACACAAGGCAGAGGAAAGGGAGTGCGGAAGGGAGCAGGGGACGGGAGAGCGTGAGGATGTGTTCTCACCCTAAAACCTGGAAATCTAACTGTGAACATGAGGTCCATAGTTCAAATGCTTTTTTGTCCACAGAACAATGTGTGTTTGTCTTTTATTTTACTTCACTCTGAGAGGCACGGAGAGCTCCTGTCAGCTAGTTCACTCCTGAAATGGCCACAGCAGGCAGGGCAGACGTGGCCGAAGCCAGGAGTTCAGCAGCTCGAGCCAGGTCTGATGAGAGGCAGGGACTGTGCCCACTGACTCCTGGGGCACGCACCAGCAGGAGCAAGAGGAGGGGTCAGCTCCTTCGGCCGCAGAAGGAACGACGCTGCTCGCAGGTAGTCGGTCTTCAGAAGACTTTTACTTAGAGAGAGTGGGAAAGAGAGTGGGGGACCAGGAGAAGGGGAGAGATGGCGCGCACGTTCCTTAAGGGGGAAAGCTGGCGTGCCCCGCGCCTTCTCCCACGGTCCGCTTATATCCAGAATTCAACCAATCACAGTCAATCACAGTCCATGCACAGAGCTCTCCAATCCGGCACTTGATCACGCTCAGCTGTGGAGTCACGCAGCCGGCAGGGCATCGCGCCACCTTGTTGTTTACCAAGATCCTCAGCTAGATGGAAAGTTCAATCAGCTGCTACATCCGCATTACTGCTGTAAGCCAAGCCCAGCAAGGGGGGTCCCATGGCAGGCCTATCCATGGGTCCCCACAAGGAGGGACTTGAAGCCAGGCAACCTGACGTGGGACATGGGCACCACCCCCGGCGCCTTACAGGCAGACCAAACACCTGCCCTGTCTACACTTGAAAGCCACCTGTATTACACAGGAATGATCTTTTCAAAGGCTTACACAGCCTACCCCTCGGTCACTTACTCCATGTGCCCCTCAGGCAGACATTAGACAAGCACCTTCCTGGCGAGGCTCAGAGGACGAAACGCTACTGAAGCAGCTGAGCGCCCCCTTCCAGGAGCCATGAAACAGCTAAGGTGCACCTCGGTTTGTAGCACGGCCCAGTGAAGAGGGAGTGAAGCTTAAAAGGCTCCCAAGCTCCTGAGTATTAACCCATTTCCTGGAGTGGACTTGTTGCAGGGTCTGGGGAATGAGGCAGCAGAGAGCTCTGTCTACCCGTCTATTTTTGAAATAAAATAAAAATTAAAAATTTTAAAAATAATTTCATTGTTCTATCAAAGTGCCTTTTTATTATACCTTGAACACCACAAAACTTTCAGACTGAAAACAAATGAACTATTCTTTACAGTAAGACTGGAGAAAAACAGCAGACTAAGTTCCAAAACCACTGTAGCCCACTTCTATCCAGAATGATCCTTACTTTCATTATGTCGACAACCTCCTGTTTCACTCGACTTAATTCCTGTTGAAGACTGACGCGCTCCTCCTCACTTGTTTTCTCGATAGCTTTGATCTGCTCGTCCATTTCGGCCTTCATTTGTCTCCGTGCTTCCTCTGTTTTTTGGGCTGTACTCAAGGCTTTTTCAAGTTCCTCAAAAGCTACAATGAGAACAGCAGAAAACAAGTATCTCAAGAAATATCATCACTGAGCACACATGGTTTACATTCAATTTATGCAAACTAAGAGCAGCAGTAGCAGGACAGGTTAAAACACTCATCCCTGCTCTCAGCCAGGAGCTAGTTTTCAGTTATTCAACAAAGCAACAAGAAATGCTTGGTTACTGAAACCAGTTTGTTCATTGAGTTCATTGAGTGCATCAGATATTAAAACTACTTAGGCTTAAGCTTGGAAGTTTGAAAAAAAATTAAAATCACTAAAGGTTCTTCACTCCACCCTTACAGGTAGCAACTTCAAGAAATGAAGACTTGGTCCCACTTTTGGAGGGTGTAATTCCCAGGGCTTCCTGTTTCTTCTCCAGTGCCTTCCAGTTGACTAGACAGAAATGACTCTGCAGGATGTAGGAAGGCACTATCGGCAAGGACTTCCTGGGTGAAATGAGTTAGAATTCAGGCTCTGCAAAAGCAGCCATCTTGGCAAGAATGGTAAGGTCTTCAGAGAGGACAAACAGGTTACCCACACTCACACAAAACCACATAGAGATGGTGCAGGGCTGGGTAACCTGGGTACCACACATAAACGTCTGTTCATGTATATGTGAGCGTCGGCATGTGTGTGCATGTGTGTGCTGCAGAGGTGTGTGCACATATGCATACTCAAATGTACAATATTAGCATAAGTGCACCCTGTGCAATCCTACTGAGATGGTTATCCTGGAGGATCTCCTTTAGGCCTCACAGAAAAGAAGACCACAGGGGCCGGCGCTGCGGTGCAGTGGGTTAACGCCCTGGCCTGAAGCGCCGGCATCCCATATGGGCACCGGTGCAAGTCTCGGGTGCTACACTTCTGATCCAGCTCTCTGCTGTGGCCTGGGAAAGCAGAAGATGGTCCAAGTCCTTGGGCCCCTGCACCCGCATGGGAGATCCGGAAGAAGCTCCTGACCCCTGGCTTCAGATCGGCACAGCTCAGGCCATTGCGGCCATTTGGGGAGTGAACCAACAGATGGAAAATCTTTGTCTCTGTCTCTCACTCTCACTATCTGTAACTCTACCTCTCAAATAAATAAATCAAAAAAACCTTTTTAAAAAAAAGGGGGGTGGTGTGTGCTAATCCTATGGCCTCATGTCTGGAGCCAGCACTGTGGCACAGTGGGTTAAGCCAACAGCTGCAACACCAGTGTGTCCCTTATAGGAGCCGGTTCGAGTCCTGGCTGCTCAACTTCCAGTCCAGCTCCCCACTAATGGCCTGGGACAGCAGCAGAGGATGGTTCAAGTACTTGGGCCCGTCACCCATGTGGGAGACCTGGATGAAGCTCCTGGCTTCCGCCAGGCACAGCCCCGGCCACTGGGGCCACCTGAGGAGTGAGCCAGTCAGTGGAAGGTTTCTCTCTCCCCCTCTCTAACTCTGCCTTTCAAATAAATAAATAAATCTTTAAAAAAGAAACACATGTCCAGTGGGGACAATTCACTGACATGTAAAGTATTTTCATTTGCAGTGGTATAAGAAATGTAGGAACCTTAACATATGGCATCTCAAGAAAAAAGTGTTTTATTAACAACAGCTCAGAAAGACAGAGGCTTGGGCACAGGAATCCCGTTCCCAGATAAGCATCTGTTCCAAAGCACTATTTTGTCAGGTACAGAAAAAGGCAAGAGAAGGCTGCATGCTGGTAACAATTGGGAAATACAGCAAACTTCGTTCAACATTTTAAAAATAACTTCTCTCAGGCTGATGCTGTGGCGTAGCAGGAAAGCTGACGCCTACAGTGCCAGCATCCCACGTGGGCATGGGTTCGAGTCCCGGCTGCTCCACTTTCAAACCGGCTCTCCGCTATGGCCTGGGAAAGCAGTAGAAATGGCCTAAGTCCCAGCTCCTGGCTTTGGATCGGCTAAGCTCTGGCTGTTGTGGCCACTTGGGAAGTGAACCAGTGGATGGAAGACTTCTCTGTCTGTCTCTGGCTCTCTGTAATTCTGCCTTTCAAATAAAATAAATCTTTAAAAAAAAAAACTTCTCAGATACAGGAAAAGAAAACCTAATCAATTAATTCATTTTATACACCTGAAGTATAAAACTGATGAAATAAGGTCTAAGTGCCAAAGAAATATTAATTAGCTGAAATAACTTTCAATGATTTCTGTTGTAACTTTACTGGCATTTTCCTAAAAACACCAAAATAACAATTCTTAGACAAGAGTATGTTGGAAAATGAAATTCTTAAAGTAAAATGTTAACTTTGTTCTACTTAGATATTCCTTTAGAGAACTTCTAGAGTCAAGGAGAAACGATTGATACTAACAAGCAACTAGTTTCCTCAAGCAAAATCAGTCAGGTGAAGTGCTGACTGTGACAGTGCGCAGCAGGGGCTCACCGCCGGGAAGGGACATGGGCAGGGGGAGGACAGCACTTGTACTGCTCGGATGTCAACTTTTTCAATACTATTATTCAGACTGTATCTTAACACTTCTAAGTATTTCATAGAAATTTCTGAAATCAGGCTCCGGAGAACCTGAAGATACTTGAGAAACTCCTCCTGCAAAACAGAGTTTAAATGAAAAGCTTCTATCAATTAAGCAAAATAAAACAAAACTTTAGACGTCAATGTCAAGTGAACTTTGTTTTCATTTTTTAAATTCCAGAATCCAACACAGAGTAAAGATAAATGTAAATGCAATTCTTTCCCCTTTTCAAGCAACAGAAAAATTCATACCACAGGTTCCTGTTTAGATAGCATTTTCATACTTTTTCTAACCATACTCAGCAAATGTTAGACCATTCTTCTGTATTATATTCTAACTTCAGTGTTTAATCCACTAAGCTGGTTTAGTTATAGCCCATCATGCAGCTGAAGCAGGACACTCTGGTTTCTGCCATTCTAATCTTTGTTCCCACCTTTCACCGTGTCAGACAACCCAGTAATTTCACATCTACAAAGAGACCTCTGAAATCTTTTCATTAACACCTTCATTGGAGTGTAGTAACTGAGGCATCCGATAAACCAACTTAAACGCTAGAACTTTGAGATTGGGTTGAACAAATGATCCTTACCTTCAATTTCTAAAAACTAAGAATGCTAACAATGACCAAGCTCAGTTGAGCTACAATATTTCTTATTAAACCAGAATTCTGAATCTATTACTAATGTCTCCTAACTCTCAGCATACAGCATGTTCTGTCTCTGGCACACAAAACTCACTGCTGTCTTCTCCATCCTGCTCTAATAATCACTGAATCTCAAAGTACGTTTTCTGAAAAAAGCAACAAAACACCCCACACGGTGCATAGACAGGAAGCCCTGCAAACCCATGATGGATTCCACACTCATCATTAATGAAGCACTGCCTCTCAGGAGGTGCACCTCCAACAGCGATGCCCAGTCAGTCAGGAGATGGGTGCACGAGGGTCCCCTTAGTAACCAGAGCCGTCTCCCCCTCCAACCTGGCAACGACAGGCACGGTCCGTGGATCTCCACACGTGGACTCCATACTCTCCTCAGTGACATGGAGCTGGGGTTTTAACTAAGTACCAAGGAAGTATTTTCTGAGTGTCTACACGAGGCTGAGTGAGTGCGGAGAGAGCAGGCATGCGTCAGCCGCCGCGGACAGGTCTGCCGACATGCAGAGTGCACAGGAGGCCAGCACTGCACACACCCACAGGGGCTAAGCACCAACCGCGGCACGATGTTGCAAGAACACGAGTGTTCTTCCAAAGCAAAATTCAATGTATCTCAGGCAATTTTTATTTTAAACAAAGTTGAATCACTTTGAAAATATGTACTTCTGGGCAAAAAACTAATGAAGCTTAGGTGTGGTCCTTTACCAGTTCATTGAAGTGCAAGGCAGGCCTTCCACTGCCAGCTCCTCGCCTTCCACTTCAGATGAGGTTCACGCACATCGTGGGCATTATTAAAATGGACAGTCTCAGCAGACGAGTTAAACAAGAACGGCTAGCAAGCTGCAGCTCTGCAACTCAACCATGTTCTGATCGAATATTTACTGGACATTTATCACCTACCAAGCATGTGCTAGGCATTAGGTGATGCAAACAAAATGCTTCCCAAAAAGATGGCTGAAGTAGTTAGGAGTGGAGGGGAAGAAAACGGGAAAAACAAAACAAATCCCGTTTTTGCTACTCCATCACCTTTCCCGTCCTCATCCTCAGCGTCCTAAACAGACATGATAACCAACGCCAGAATTCACAAGTACCACATGTAGCACTACTAGTTTCTCCCAGAGAACACCGTAAAATAAGGCTAACAAGACCTCCTGCTGCAGATCCCATGCAGACGTGTGGAAAGACTGCAGATCTTGAGAATCCGGCTAACAGGGCTACTGTGTGGCAGAGCAGTTAAGACACCATTTCCTTACGATGTCTGCACCCCACATCGGAGTGCCTGAGATGGGCCTGGCTCCGTTTCTGATCCCAGGTTCCTGCTAATGCAGATGAGGACCCAGGTACTTGGACCCCTACCACCCACACGGGGAGACCCACACTGACTTCCGTGCTTCAGCCTCTGACCTGTCCCAGCAGTTATTTGGGGAGTGAAGAGCAGATGAGACCTCTCTCTGGCAGTCTCTGGTCTGTTTTTCAAATAAAATGAAATAAATGAATAAATTTTTTTGACTAAGATGCATTTCAAAAGTGACATCAAAAATTTAAAAAGCTGGCTAATGACATCAAGAATAAGTAAGCCAGTGCCTATGTCAGTATCCTAGTTAAAAAAAAAATGCTGTTAGAATACATGTGGCAATAAGCTAAAAAAGAACATAGCTAGTATTGCAAAATGAGTAAAATACAAATTAATAGAAGAAGTACAAAAATAATTGTTCTTACTTATCAGAATCCCTATACAATTCTCAAGGATTCTTCTATGAAAATCAAAAGTCTAAAGCAGCAGTTTCCAATACGTGGCCCAAAGATCCTGAGATTCCTTCTAGGACTGTGAAATTATCCCTTTTCCAAATACCCTGTAGCTAAAGCAGATTTCTCATAGATTTCAACCAAAATTACATATTACTACAGAAACAAACATGGAAATCCAGCTCTATTCTATTCAAACAATGAGATAAACAAAAATGTAAAACAAGGCCACTTTTCACACTAAATTTTATTTTGGAAACATAGGCATATTTCATAAAAGTATGTAAATATGACACAGATTTATAATTGTTATTTTTAAAGTGAATTAAACTTCAAAAAAGTTTTAGTCTTTAGTTACTAATACAAAAAATAGCTATATATAACCCACATAAACAAACTCTCTGGAATCCCCAAGATCAAAATGCTTGGAAAGCACTGGTCTACAGCTTCCATAAATTAAAACAAAAGACTACCACCCAGTGGCATAAAACAGACAGTGCAAGGTTTACATATAAATTGGAATCTTCAGAAATTCTTTAAATATCATGATGGAAATCTACTTTTTAAGCTATTTTCTTAAGTTTATTAAAAAAAATTCATTCTACAACTATACTTTGACCTTCAAACATCTGAAGATCCATTTAAATTTTCACACACTCCCTACACACAAATCTACCTACCAAATACTCTGAAAATAACAGGCTAATCTCGAAAACTATTAGACTAAGCAAGGACAATTTAATTAAAATGGAAATACAATTCTACATCAAAGACGTGTCGTCTTCAGTTTCTGATGGGTCTATTAACAGTGACATTTCCTGGAACATTAATTTTTTTCTATCAGAAATGCATGTAGTGCACAGATATGTACATACTGCGTATCTAGCATGGCACAACTGAAACCTACTTTAATTCATACTTTTTTGCCTGAGAAACATGGAATTTTCTTTGTAAAGCTTATTCTAAGTATTTGTGATAAAAGCAAAAAAACAGCCCTTACCCCAGTCCTGTTCATACAAGGCTTGGGAAAGGCACCGTGATTCACTTATGGGCATGTGTGGATGCACAAAAATAAGATGCTTTGTGAGACTTAAGACACCAAGAAAATTCCGTTATATAAAGTATCCGCAACTAACAAAGCACTTAAATACACATCTAATTTTGGTTTGTTGTATAAATGCATATATTACACATTATGTATATATATATAAACTCTATTTTAAAGGGTTCTTCAAACACCAAATATATTCCACTCAATGTCTCTCATGTCAGGCCTATACTATATAAATGAATTTTAAAAATTTATTTGCTGCACAAACACAACATGACAATAAGAAAAAGCAAGGAATGTTATGAGTTAATCCAAGTTTTTAAATGCAGCCAATCATATAACACATGACTTTAGCAAAGACAGGGTATAGGAGAAGGAAACAGGTTTTACAAAGTTACTGTAGTCTAGAATTGCTCCTAACCCAAGCATAACATTTCCTTCATTGTGCATAATTGTAGCAAGAACATTTTAATGGAGGGGGAGGAAGGCTTATCACTGTAGCATGGGTTTTTGTGTGTGTGAGTGTAATGCTTCTATTTAAATCACTTTACAAAAAAAGATTAAAAACTCTATGGGTAATAGTTTATCCTGAGAAAAAATATGGCAAATACTCAAAGATATGGAATAAGCTGTACCATAAAATTGTTATAGTATTATATTCTTAACAGCAAAACCACAAAACAATCTAGGGGTTGAACAGTAGAAAAATGGTTGCCAAGGAAAAGGATGTGCACGCACTCTGACGCAGCCACCACAGTGTTAGTACTTCAGCAACATGTGAAGGAGTTCCCAGAATAAGAAGGCCAGAACAGACAAAACGCGTATGCGATGTGGTTACAGTAATATAGAAGAAAGGACTGCAGAAAAGACCGCACGGAAGGTACTGGAGCCACGATGTACTGCCATCTTATTTTCCCTTTTTGATGATTTGCTGCATGAATAACAGACAGCTCCTCCTACCCTCCCTCCCTGTCTAACATACACACTCGACAAGCTCACAGGCACACACACAGCAGCCAAGACCTAGTGTGAACTTGGTGACACTAACAGTCTACGCTGGCGCTGCACTAAGAATGTAATTTTCCAAACAATCAGAAATACTGCCTAACACCCAAAATACAGCATTATGCACTTAAACTAAATTACCAGATTTTCTTAAGTTTAAAATCTCGGTACTGGAAGAAAAGACCACCTGCTTTTAAGTAACATTCAGAGATGAACAGTATCAATGGTTATAGTGAAGTACCTATAACAAACATTTATGTTGCATTTTCTTTGTCACTAAAATAAATAATTTTAACAAACCAAAGAGTACTATAGTGTCATGCTTCAAAAAACTGGAAAAGGAGACTGTTTAAGAGCCAAAGGTTGGTGGAGCACCCTGAAGTTGGTAGATCTCCATCTTCACAGCCTCAGTATTTCAGTATAGATTTTTTTAAAAACTGAGATTCAAATTTCTTCTATCCTTCAACATATGGGAAGCATGACATCTTTCTAGAAATTACACGATGTGTAGTACAATAGACTTTCCCAAGAAAAGTAGTAGGAAATGCTCTTCAGCCAATTCTGACATCCAGCGTGAGTAGGTCAATGGAATCAGTGAGTGGTCTACAAATATCCACATGTCAAGAATTCCTAACAATATCAAACTTAAGTGTTGCATCGTTGAAAATGCATTCGTAGATTAATTTGCTCCCATAATAGTACACAGACACAGCTACTGCTAAAACCCTAACAGCGGCAAGCCCTCATATCCTCATGTCAGGCCAGCTCTTCTGTGCTCAGCCTTCGAAGTTTAGGTCTGAGAGAGAGGAAGCAAATATCCAGGAGAGCAAGCGAACTCCCAGAGTTGCACGGTGTCCACAGACTACTTTTCACAAGGCTCACATGGAATTTTTCTCATGTCCAGCAGGAATAGGAACTTCCCTTTCAACTGGAATGTGTGCTTTGTATTTGAATGAGAAACCACTTCCCATCTGATCAGCTCCATTCAGACTCAACTGAGACCACGAGAGGAAATGTCACTGGGGTACAAAACTAGTTGTCACTACGGATGCAGAAACCACCACCCACAACGTGAGCAAGTCTGTCTGTCACAACTGTCCATCACAGCCCTCCGTAGTTAGGACTACCAACATAACTTCTAAGAGTATCTATAAAAGCATGCAAGACCTTCCAAAGTGAATGTATCTATCAATAATTTCAATCTTAATTCTCACATATGCATTAACTTTTAATATTTTGACAGCACTAATGAAAATTACATCTGACGACAAAATACATCCGTGTTTTCAAGGTATAGTACTAAAGATCTGACTGAAACAGTTATGTGGGAAATGTTATCTTGTGTGTGAATTAGAAATGTATTTTGTCTTTTCATCATTTACCCTTTCCAGCTTGGTATCTGTTCATCAGTTTCTGGCTCCTCACAAAGTATACCCCAATGTTAAAAGGCAATTTAATCCCCTAAGCAACATTATGTTTTCTTCACTGGTTACTAGTCAAATAAAAGCAGCCCTAAAAGTGGCAGGGCTTGACAGGGGAAGCTAAGACCGCATTTTGTGTTCTCCTTTGAACAACGTCTCATAACCCTCAGACTGCTTCAAGCGCATCTTCAGAGACAGGATTCTGAAAAATGCTTTCACTGACTCCGAAGGGAAATTCTCGTAGGCTTAATGGAAACACATTCATTAACTAGATTCTCCAAGCACTTCACCATACAACAACTCACCAAGATGGGGAAATATTTCTGAGAACATTTGGGGTCAACCAACTGTTTCTCATCCCTTCCTTAACACTCTGCAACCTAGTTTCTAAAATAATTTCTCAAAATTGCATCCTAAGATCAAATCCTCATCAAGTTCAAAGACCTTTTCAAAGTCTTAATTGTCCCTTCCCAACTTCTTAAAATACCTTGTAATTCTCTCCAAAAGCCTAACTACCCACAATTCCCACGACTTCTCTAAATAACTTATTTCTCTGCCAAACTCAAGACCTCTCTGGTGAGGAGCACCGACTCTGAACCCCTGACTGTACACTTTCTACACCTGAATGTAACAGGTTACTCAACTTCTAATGGCCTTAGCCTTCCGTATTGGTGAAATGAAGATAATAAACAGCACTACCTCCTAGAATTGTGAAGATTAAATAAGTCAATACAAGCAGAGCGCTCAAAGCAGAGCCTTCTGTGGCCACAGGCGGCGGCAGCTGCTCCCACCACCATCGGCACCACTGCCAAACATCACCTTCTGGAGCAACCAGCCTCTGCTGCAGGCTGACTCACAGGCGTCCACTCCTGCAGGACAGCCCAGCTTCAGGTTTTCAAATTTCTAACAAGTCAAGTCCGTTTGGAAAGCTCATGATTGGCTCAAATCCACTATCTAAACAAACTCACCAACTCACCGCAGTCCTCAGTCCTCACCTTCCTGTTTGCACTTGGACTTCCTAGTCTAACTGCACACTACTTATTTGGTTTCCTAAGTTAAGACTTTGGAGTCATCCTAGATTGCTACTTTACTTCTGCCCCTCCGTGTGGATCAAATGCCAAGCTCTGCAGATTCTGCCTTTCCTCTCCCTGCGGAACCCCCACCCTAAGCCACAGTGCCAAAGCTCCCAGTCCCCCAAGCCTGGATTTCTATCTTTGCTTCTAAGCTTGACTTCCTACTTCATGTCTTTTCTACGTACAACACTAGCTTCCATCACATTATGCACATTTCCTGTTGCCTTTTATACCAAAGTCTAAACTCAGCTACTCACCTTTTAGGATTTCAATAGCAGTTCCTTCACAAGCCAACTTCATTTCCCATCTCAGCAAAAATGGTCCAGTTGACGAACACATCCACTGTACTGCCTGTACCTTTCATGGCCTGGCAGCACCTGAAAGGTGTGCAGCCCTCATCTCTCTGTGTATGTTCATTTTCTATTCATGTTTGAGGCCCATTGCAAAACTCATACCCTCACTGCCCAGAAGACACAGTCAGCCCCAGTCTCCTCTCTCTGACACCTCTGTTCTCCTAGGAGTACTCAGTGTTGTAGCTTGTTGAATCCTATGCTGGTCTCTATGCTTAACATCTGGCATTCATAACACTATCCACGCACACTGATTGGAGCACTGTTCCCTTTGAAAGCAGACAATCCCTTCTATTGTTGTCTACCCTAGGACATCCACAAGGTAGCAGTTATTTTAAGTACGAGGCTGCGTCTACTTGGAAGCTCCTACATTTTAAACCTCAATTCTGATGTTCGAAGGCAAAAGTCAGCAAACATTTTCTATAGAGGGCCAGCTGGTAAATATTTTAGGTTTTACAGGCCACAATTGGCCTCTGGTACATACCCTTCTAATCTAAAAATCATTCCTAGTTTGAGCCATATTTATTTCACAGACCACAGTGTGCCAACTCCCACCTCCTCTAATGAGTAGTATGGTATCTTAACACAGCCCCTACAATGGAGCACTTTTATCAGTAGAGTTTAAAAATATTTGGCCAAGCACGTTAACAACCTTTGAGCTTCCACATAAAACAAGCAACCCTGAGTTCTTACCAGCTCTTTCAGACTGTTCCTTCTGTTCCCGCAGCTCCTCTCCCTGGGTCGTCATCTGCTTGATGCGACTACGAAGTTGAGCGATTTCTTCTTCTTTCATCTCCAGGGTCTCATGCATCTGACGCTTTGTCTCTGCTATTACCATGCCCTGAACAGAAGTGAGACGCTAAAGCATTTACATATCAAACTCCATCATCAATAACACACATCAATCTTAATCAAACGTATGATTTACTACGGCATTTCACTGAAAATAAATTAAAACTGAGGTCTGTGTTCTGCACTACCCCTCAGTTACCTGGCATGTTATCCGGGTATTTTTGACACAAAAGATTATTTTAGTACTGAGTAAGTTTAATCTTTTAAGCATTAAAACACGTTTTTCAGCTAAAAGATTTTATAACTTTGTATAATGTGCTATAATTCTCCCTTATTAAGCAGTTTATAATGAACAAAATAAAGCCTCCTGTACTTAGCTCAGGTCAATAGGAACTCCCATGACTGATCTGTGCTATAATACAGACAACCCCAGAGACTGCAGAGTGTGCAGTGCCTGCCGTCACACCACTCGAGCAAGGCTGCTCCACAGATACCTGCTTTCCTCTCTCTCCCCAAGACTCTCTGCTCCCACCACCACTCCTCACTCCCTCACTCTTCCACTCCGCTTGTTGCTGTTCCCTCTCTCCGGATAATCTATACTAGAAGTGGAAGTCACTGTGGGGAAAAGATAATCAAATATTATGTGTTAAATCAGTCATTTAAGACTAACAAGAATGCAATGGTTCAATTTGTCTCTTGGAAAAGTGTTCAGGCTTTGTGACAGCTATTTTACAATTTTCAGAAGATGATGGCCTGACTTGGAAGGTTGCCAACCACTGCTGTACAGTCTGACTCCTCAGAATGCCCAATGCTAATGAACAGACAGTAACAAGGTAAACCTCAAACCAAAATCATGGACCTCTGGTTTTTTCAAAAACCAAATCACAATAGAAAAGAAAAAAACAAAGGATTATCAAACCTGTAGACTAAAAGAAGTCTTGGGGTCAGTGCTATGGCACAGTGATTTAAAGCCCCACCCCACAGTGCTGGCATCCGATATGGGTGCCAGTTCGAGTCCCAGCTCCCCTTCCACTCCAGCTCTCTACTATGGCCTGGGAAAGCCGTGGAAGATGGCTAAAGTCCTTGGGCCCCTGCACCCATGTAGGAGACTGGAAGAAGCTTAGGAGACCTGGAAGATGCTCCTGGCTTCGGATTGGCCCAAGTCCAGCTGTTGCGGCCATTTGGTGAGTGAACCAGCACACGGAAGACCTCTCTCTCTTTCTCTGTAACTCTGCCTCTCAAATAAATAAATCTTCAATAAATAAGTAAATAAATAAAAGAAGTCTTAAGAACCATGTCAACCAACTGCAATAAAGGAACCTCATTCGCACCTTAACTCATAGAAGGGAAAAAAATGTGTACAATAATAGAGAAAATCTAAAACCGAGATAGCAGATTCTATTGAGGAATTATTATTAAATGTTTAGATCTACGTATGATAATGCGGTTATATTTCTGTAAAACTAAAAAGTCCCTTATTTTAAAGGTAGATTAAAATGTTTCTGGAAGAAATAAGATTTCTTAGATTTGCTCTAAAACAATCCAGAGCTGAAGAGCACAACAGGGACTGGTGACGTAGAGATGAAACTGCACGGGTTCACAGGAATTGATTTTACTAATACGATAGTTCTTTTGTTAAAAAAAAAGTTTTTCATAATAAAAACTTTTTATATAAAGAAGGCTCTTATGAAGTTTATAGCAGAATCTAGCAAAATGACATTATAGAAATAATGAAAAAACTGTCCAAAAATTTCAATAGCTAGACAGCTCTGACATAGTTGCTTTTTCATTTCTTCTCTCTTGTTTTGAAAAGCAGAGTGACAGAGAGCTTTCGGTTAAGTCCCCAAATCCAAATGGACGCAAAGGCTGAGGCCGGGCTGGCTGAAGCCAGGAATTCTATCGTGGTCTCCTACATGGTGGCAGGAACCCAAGTACTGAGCCATCATCCACTGCTTCCCAAACACATTAATAGGACACTGGATCAGAAGTGGAGCGGCCGAGACCCGAACCAGCACTCCAATACGGCATGCAGGTGTCACAAGTGATGGCTTAACACAATGCACCACAACACCTGTCCCTGCCATGTTCCTAATTACAAGGTCACTTAAAACTTCAGGCTGAAAAACTTAGCTCAAAACTGTTTACCTACAAATTTTTCAGTTGGTTTTGCTGTACAGTTATAGCTGTTACTTTAATTCCAAATAGCCAAGGATTAAGATTCCTTCCTTCCTTAATCTTCCAATCTTATCTACACTCTGAAAAGTTCAATTTTCCTGTTCATACTAATATATACACTACGACTTCTTGTTAGGCAACTTTGAGACTAATTCGTTTCCATAATATCTGAAAGAATATACTGATACCATTCCCACTTAGAATGCCTTTGCTAGGAATAACTTTCTCTGAAAACTAGTTATGTACTATAAATATAGACTTCCTCTGCAGCAGATATTCTAATCTACTACCCAAAATGCTTACTGGGATCAAGAAGAATCAGACAAAGAGTCAGCCTCACATGATATAAACTAATGCTAAGTTATATCCATGTCAAATTAAAGTCTTCAGGGAAGCAGCTACAATAATTTTGGAAAGCAGAAGTACGAATGCTTCCAAATGCTTCTAAAAGTGAATTTTTGGGTCCTCTGACAAATTTCAGTATCATAAGTTATGTTGTTTTACCTTATCTTGTTCAAGCTGTTCAATTAAGTTCTTTGCATCACGCAACTGAGTGATAAGTTTAGTCTTCTCAGCCATATGAAGCTCCTAAAAAAATTTTAAAAATTCATTTCCAACTCTAATAAAGCTTCCCGTATGAGAATGCTAGCATTTTCTCTAACTTAGGTACTTCTGATAGACTAGGAGAAAGACATACAGCAAGACTCGGAAGTGCAGCAGGCCCTGTGGAGCCCAGGGCACAGGGGTGCCCAAACAACAGCCCTCTCCATCCAGTCTCTGCAGGGTGGAGGAAGGGGGAGACCACACCGAAGCCGTGCGTCTGGCTTCACACGACAAGACCAGAACCGGACCAGAACCAGAGCAGAACCAGTCCAGAACCAGATGGCTCCCGTGCTCCGCTACCTTCATCTTCTCCAGTTCCTGCAGCCTCTCAGCCAGCTGCTCCTGCAGAGCCTCCTTCTCGCTGGCCAGCAGCGCGCACTGCTCCTTATGTGACTGAAGGGTCTCCTTGCAGCGCTGAAGCAGGTTCTCCTGGCGCCTGACCCTCTGCTGCAGAGCCTCGAGCGTCTTGGCAGAAGCGCCATCTCCCACTGACAACAGAGCAGCACACGCAGGGCCGGTCAGTAAGGAGCACAGGGACTCTGGCAACAGTGCGTTAGCATGCAAGAGTACGTTCTTGTATCTACACTCTGAGCCATCGCAAGTGGCAGAGCCACCACATTTAGTAGTCACAAGGACTAACACTACAGCCCCCTTCCAAACCTCCACTTAGTCACCATTTGTTTGACATGCATCCACCTCTTTCATGTTCAACTCTATTCCAAATAACACAGTAGTTAACTAACACAAACTGAAGCCACCTCCCTAAAAGAGAGTTTAATAACCATATTTTATTATTTGAAATGATCCCACGTGTCTTAGAGCCCATCTCAAAATGATTAACACAGTGTCTGCCAATTCCATTCTAATCCCTTGCTGGGAGGAGTTCTGTTGAGGATGACTCTGCCCAAGTCCTTACATTCAGGAGGGATCGCAGGACCCTCAAGGCTAACTGTGCTGGCACCAGGTGCTCTGCAATTTACTATGGCTCTGGCTGGACCAAAGTTCTGTGTAAGTCTCAGATTTAAAAAAAAAGCCAGGAAATAAAAAGTGGGAATAGGCAGAGCTGTAACTGAGTTTCCAGTCAAGTAACTAATAGGCCAAGGCAGCATAGGCATCTTTGACTATAGAGATATGCAAGAATTATTTTAAAGATAAAGTAGTCAAACAATTACAAATAGCATATTAACAGTAAACAGAACTGACCTGTTGATATGAAATCTACCTACTGCTATCAATAATATAGTTTAACATAATAAACAAATTTCAATTATAACAAAATGAAGTGCTACTCACAGACTGTGAAAATTCCAAGTTTTAAAACAATTATTTCCTTTCTCCTGAATAAAAACAAGGAACCAAACAACAATAACAAAAATCCTTGCACCTCTGTGGAAATGCGAGGCCCAAGGACACTTCTATGTCAGCCCATGTCTACCAGTTCACACCCTCCAGTTTTTGGATTCTGGGTTGTCTCTCCTCCAGTTTTAAATTAACCTCCAACACAACAAGTCTTACTTGCTGGTTCCACATGACTCTCCACATTCTCTTCTTTAGTGACACTTTCAACCTGAGCTTCGATCTGAGAGACTGGGTTCAGGGCATCCACATTCCCTGGGCCATTTCTCAATCGCTGTTTCAGCAGAGAAACCTAAAACACATGCATTTCATTAGAAGATAAAACAATCAGGAAAACATATGGCAATAATCCTTTACAACATACAAGGACAGAGTGAATGATATGCCTTTTATTACGGAGAGGGGAAAAACCAAAACAAAAAGGCTGCTTTCAACACAGTTAGATTTTATATCAGTGATTGCCATGATATCATAGCTTGTAAAAAGATACAAAAAATAAAAAAAATGATCTTTAAAAATAACTAAGGAAAAGCGGTGAATTTTTAAAATAGGTTTTTTCTGGAAAACAAAAATCTGGAACCTCTTAGATATCCCACCAAAACTCTTGCATTTCTCTCCATCCCAAAGTTCCACACCTTCTCTCTGACGCTCGCACCTGAGTTTGGAGAACACTGATATACTGATCTTTCTCCTCTAATGAAGCGTCAAACTCCTCCTGCAGATGTTTCTTGGCCTGCTGGTCCATTTGGAGCTCCTAAAACACAAAGGATTTCATAAACCATTTTCAGTACAAGACAAGCAGTACAAACTTAAGGCATTCCGAATTGAAAACCATGATCAATCTGGTTTTGTATTTTACCTGAGATAAAGTATCAGCAACAATAAAATAATAATCAGCATTTAAAACGTTATGCAAGATAATCACACTGAATAATCATTCTGTTCCTAAAAGAACCTGAAAGTGCAAGAAGAAAAAGCATACTTTGCAGAGCTGTAATGACTGCAGGCTGCATAATAACAAAGAGAAGAACAACTTCCTTAAGATGAAAGTGAACTTCACTTTGAGTGATCGTACTGCTTGTGTTACCATAGAGTCACTTCAGCTAAACCTAAGGGGTCATGTATCAGTCAGCAGTCTTCCACCTCCTCATACACGAAAGCTTTAATAACAAACTTGCTCACCCACAAAATCAAGAGGATGGGTTTCAGCATTGTGGTGTATTGGGTAAAGCCACTGCCTCTGATGCCAGCATCCCATAGGGACACTGGTTCTAGACCTGGCTGCTTCATTTCAGACCCAGCTCCCAGATAATACGCCTGGGAAGGCAGCGAAAGATGAGCCAAATGCTCGGGCCCCTGTGCCCACGTGGAAGACTGACAAGAAGTTCCAGGCTCCTGGCGTTGGCCTGGCCCGGCCTTGGCTGATGTGGCCATGTGAGAAGTGGACTAGTGGATGGAAGATCTCTGTCTTGCGCTGTTTCTCTATAACTCTGCCTTTCAAATAAATAAAATAAATCTTAAAAAAAAAAAGAGGATGAACTCGTCGATTGCCAAACAATTATATTTTTAGTTTCAGAAGTTGGTCAAACATATTGCTTTCTTTGGCAGTAAAGAGCCTTCTTAACTAAATCCAAAGATCTTTATCTCTTTGTTATACCAGCCACTAATAATTCAACTGAGGTACCCGCCTTCCATCACTGCAGGGTCCCACTGTCCTGGTTTTCTCTCTGTCCCTCACCAATTCTGTAGTCCCTCCTGGGCTCAGCACTGTGTCCCCTGTTTCTGCCTGTTATGCGCTCCTGTAGAGTGCTAGAGATTTAACATTGGGAACATACGTGCTAGCCCACCAAAACCGCTTTATTTTACTAGGATTCCTACCTCACTACTTAACTAAGTTTGAAATATATAAATATTGGCCAGCGCCACGGCTCACTAGGCTAATCCTCTGCCTGCAGTGCCGGCACACCAGGTTCTAGTCCTGGTTGGGGCGCCAGATTCTGTCCCAGTCGCTCCTCTTCCTGTCCAGCTCTCTGCTGTGGCCCAGGAGTACAGTGGAGGATGGCCCAGGTCCTTGGGCCCTGCACCCACATGGGAGACCAGTAGAGGCACCTGGCTCCTGGCTTCGGATCAGCGCAGTGCGCCAGCCGCAGTGGCCATTGGGGGGTGAACCAACGGAAAAAGGAAGACCTTTCTTCCACTCTCTCTCTCTCTCACTGTCCACTCTGCCTGTCAAAAAAAGTAAAATTAAATAATAAAATTTTAAAAATATATAAATATTAATCTGCTGATCCTTGCATATAATCAAACCATTTTACTAATTCTCTACAATTCTTAGGTTTACCTTTTCCCACAACTATAACCACAGACCAGATTCCTATAATTTTCAATTACTGATTTCTTTTGGTAGCCTTCCAGAGAGATTTCTTATCTGAAGTCTTCTGGCTTAATCCATTGCTCACACATTTGCTGGAATAATTTTCCTCAAATGATATTTTCAAGGACTCATAAGCAACTCCACCTCTCACTGTTTCAAATTTATGAGTTCTCCAGTCCCAGAGGAGCTGTCTGATACCCACTGTCCTCCAACTCCCCACACCCACACTGCCCCATGTCTCCAAGCCCATTCGTCATCATGCCTCTCGCTAATGTCTCCTAACTTGACGTCCCCACAGCAGTAGTCTTCAAATGCTGGTCAGGTCCAGAATGAAACTGCCACAGCCCCGTGGTGAAGCTAGAAACAGAGAACAATGTGGAGAGATTTTTCTTATGTCTAAATTGCTTTCATTGAAGCAATGGTATGGAGGTGGACATTTGGCTCAGTGGTTAACATGCCACTTGGGACACCCACATTCCATACTGGTGCACAAGTGATCAAGTCACAGCTCCACTCCCAAATCCTGCTTCCTAGTAACGTGCAGCCTGAGGGGATGACTGACCTGCTGGGACACCTGGCTCCTGGCTTTGGCCTGGCTTAATACCAGTTGTGGGCATTTGGGGAGTGAACCAGCAGATAGGAGATGTCTAAATGTCTGTCTGTCTGTCTCTCTCTCTCTCTCTCTCTCAGTCTTTCAAGTAAAAATAAATCAAAAATTAAAAAAAAAAAAGCCACTCAAAGGGCCAGCACTGTGGTGTAGTGAGTAAAGCAGGTGCCAGTTCAAAACCCAGCTGCTCCACTTTAATCCATCTCTCTGCTATGGCCTGGGCAAGCAGTGGAAGATGGCCCAAGTCCTTGGGCCCCTGCAGCTGCATGGGAGACCCAGAAGAAGCTTCTGGCTCCTGGCTTCGGATCAGGCCAGCTCTGGCTGTTGCAGCCATTTGGGGAATGAAGCAGTGGATGAAAGATCTTTCTCTCTCTCGCTGTCTCTCCCTTTGCTTCTCTGTAACTGTGCCTTTCAAGTAAACAAATAAGTCGGTTAAAAAAAAAAAAAGCCACTCTAGGGACCAGCACTGAGGCACAGTGGCTTAAACCGCTGCCTGCAATGCTGGCATCCTATATGGTTCGTTTGAGTTCAGGCTGCTCCACTTACAATTCACTTCCCTGCTAATGCGTCCAGGAAAGCAGAAGATGGCCAAGTACTTGGGCCCTGCCACCCACGTGGAAGACCTGGGTGAAGCTCCTGGCCCCTGGCTTCTGCCTGGCCCAACCCCAACCATTTGGCCATTTTGGAGAGTGAACCAATGAATGGAAGATCTCTTGCTCTGTCTCTCCCTCTCTCTGTAACTCTGACTTTCAAACAAAATAAATAAATCTTTTTTTAAAAAAAAGCAACTCTATTTTGTCCTCAGGATATGTCCTTCCTATTTTTTTAAATATTAAAATAAGCTTTCCTTCATGAAATAATGACCATAAAGCAATCTGGTTGCTTATTCTCCATGTCTTTACTTGAAAAAAATAAAAGCAGCCCTATTACAGGTCTCCTTTTCCCCATTTCTGGAGGGAACTGGGAGGTAATCTTTCAGTGTACAAAATCCAAAACTCTGATAAGAATTACCCTCCATTTAACTCCACACATCTCCTTCAAGTAGGTTCTTTACTTTCTTTAAAATCCATTTCTTCTAAATAATTGTCAACCATCTACTTATTCTGGATTCTGTCAACAGCCCACTAAAACTTCTATACTTCTACACTTCTGTACCATGGTTTTTAGATTTTGTACATTTCCATCTTCTCATCTAGATAAGAAGTCTTCAGCTACGCAGGGAGCATCTTTTAATCATGTCCCCTTCACCCACTCCTGATACCACTACTCAATTCTAGCAAAAAAACACTCCATAAACAAGAATGACCACTGTTGTAAGGACCTTATGAGCTGTGTACACTTAGAGCCCAACTACAGTCCACAGGCTGGCTGCTAAAACGTCCAGTACCTCCAAGGTTGGGCATTTCACTAGTTCTACAAGTGGACGGCAGTGTCTGGGGTCACTGTGCACTTTCAGTAAGTCTTCTGGGGGGGCATTGTGGCAGGGCAGGTTAAGCTGACACTTGGGATGCATGCCATGTCAGAGTCCCTGGTTCAGTTCTGGCTGCACTGCCCCTCCAATCCAGCTTCCTGCCGATGCGGCTCCGGGGCAGCCCAAGCCCTGGGTTCCTGCCACTCTCATTGAGACCCACATGGAGTTTCTGGCTCCTGGCTTTGGCTTGACCCAGCCCCAGGTGTTGAACGCATTTGAGGAGTAAACCAATGGACAATCTCTTTCTTCTTCTCTTCCACAGGTGTCACTCTACCTTTAAAGATAATTATTCTGAATAAATAAATAAATAAATGGTCCCTTTTGGGACAGGCATTTGGCCTAGTCATGAAGACTCCACTTGAGACGCCCATGTCTCACTTCAGGGTGCCTGGGCTCATTTCTTGCTAATGGGCTCCTGGGAAGCAGCAGGTGGTGGCTCAAGTGGTTGGGTCCTTGTCACTCACATGGGAAACTGGCGCTGAGTTGCCAGCTCCTGGCTTCGGTGCAGCCAAGCCTTGGTCCTTGTGGGTATCTGAGGAGTGAACGTTGATAGGAGCTCTCTATTTTTCTTTCTGCCTCTCAAATAAATAAATAAATATTTAAAAGTCCTTCTTTATACTTGTAAGACCTTTGTAAGAACAAATCTAATCCTTCTTCCTTGTGACACCACTTTCAAACTCTGAATCCCACCAAAATCAAATGTCAAATTCTTCCTAGTAAACCTTATTGTCTCCTACTGTTCTCTGTCTCACCAAAGGACATCACCATTCACTGGGCCACTCAAACCAGGAGCCTCAAAGTGACCTTTACCACTGCCCTCTTCAACCATGTCCAATCATCAGCGAATTATACTAGCGCTACCTTCAAAGTAGGTGGCAAATCTGACCATTTCTCTTCACACTCAATCCCTACCACTACTACTGAAGGTGTCTCCTAACTGGCTCCAACTCCCCACCACCATTTCCCAAAGAGAAAGTCTCCGACCACCCTTTCTCAAGGCTCACTCAACCCTCATCTCTTTTTTTTGACAGGCAGAGTGGACAGTGAGAGAGAGAGACAGAGAGAAAGGTCTTCCTTTTTGCCGTTGGTTCACCCTCCAACGGCTGCCGCGGCTGGCGTACCACGCTGATCCGAAGGCAGGAGCCAGGTGCTTATCCTGGTCTCCCATGGGGTGCAGGGCCCAAGCACTTGGGCCATCCTCCACTGCACTCCCGGGCCACAGCAGAGAGCTGGCCTGGAAGAGGGGCAACCGGGAGAGAATCCGGCGCCCCGACTGGGACTAGAACCCGGTGTGCCGGTGCCACAAGGTGGAATATTAGCCTGTTGAGCTAAGGTGCCGGCCTCAACCTTCATCTCTTTATGTTTGCTTTATTTTTCTTCACAAGTTCTACTACCTGACATTGTGCTGCAGATTGTACGTATGCCTTACCCACTAGGAAATTTCCTTCATTAGATCAAAGGTGTGTGTGTGTATGTGTGTGTGTGTGTGCACACGCATGTGCACATGCATGCACGTGTAAGCATGAATACAGAAAAAATGATCCAGGTATTCACTAGGTCTGGCACAGTACGTATTTATTAAATACTATGTCTTTTCATATAACACAACCCCCATTTGTCCAACTACTCCCAGAAGACATGACTTCAATCCCCTTTCCCATTCTGCTAACTTTGTTTCTTAAACATTCCAGCAACTTGACTAAATTGTTTAAAAAATGATGCCAAGTGGGCCAGCGCCGTGGCTCAACAGGCTAATCCTCCGCCTTGCGGCGCCGGCACACTGGGTTCTAGTCCCGGTCAGGGCGCCGGATTCTGTCCTGGTTGCCCCTCTTCCAGGCCAGCCCTCTGCTGTGGCCCGGGAGTGCAGTGGAGGATGGCCCAAGTGCTTGGGCCCTGCACCCCACGGGAGACCAGGAAAAAGCACCTGGCTCCTGGCTCCTGCCATCGGATGAGCGCGGTGCGCCGGCCGCAGCGCGCCGACCACGGCAGCCATTGGAGGGTGAACCAACGGCAAAGGAAGACCTTTCTCTCTGTCTCTCTCTCTCACTGTCCACTCTGCCTGTCAAAAAAAAAATTAATTAATTAAAAAAAAAAAATGATGCCAAGTACTGATTCTAAGTCCAATCTTAAAATTCAGTATCTTTCTTGGGGGAATAAAAGCCACATATCAGTCACTCAAGATTTACAATCACCTGACAGTTTATATACTAACTTCAATAATCAAAATCATTCTGCTAAAGTATAAACCTATGGAAGGAAAAAAAAAACCTCAGAAATCACAATAAACTATATTTCCAGTTTAGGTTTAAATCAATAATAATTTAGAAAATATTTCCAATTTTGTGCTCCTTCCCTTTCAATAGTTCAACATAGCCCCTCTTCAACTTACAAAAACAAGATACTGGATTGTAATAAAATTGCTGTAAATATCTACCCCTCTATTCTTTTAAAACACAATTAAACTGGTTGTATAAATGGAAACCTTATGAAAGAACACGTAAGAAAACACTGTTGGGGCTGGCGCTGTACTGTAGCAGGTAAAGTCACTGCTTGCAGTGCTGCCATCCCAGATGGCTGCTCCACTTCCAATCCAGGTCCCCACTACAGCCTGGGAAAGCAGCAGAAGATGGCTTCTTGGCCCCTGAACCCAAGTGGGAGACCTGGAAGAGGCTCCTGGCTCCTGGCTTCCGATCAGCCCAGCTCTGGCCATTGAGGTCATCTGGGAAGTGAACTAGTGGATGGAAGATAGATTGATCAATTAATCGATCTCTCGGCCGGCACTGCAGCTCACTAGGCTAATCCTCCTCCTGCAGCGCCGGCAACCCCGGGGTTCTAGTCCCAGTCACAGCTCCGGTTCTGTCTCAGTTGCCCCTCTTCCTATCCAGCTCTCTGCTGTGGCCTGGGAGTGCAGTGGAGGATGGCCCAAGTGCTTGGGCCCTGCACCCCATGGGAGACCAGGAGGAAACATCTGGCTCCTGGCTTTGGATCGGCACAGTGTGCCAGCCGCAATGCGCCAGCCGTAGCAGCCACGTGGGGGGTGAACCAATGGAAAAAGGAAGACCTTTCTCGCTCTCACTGTCTAACTCTGCCTGTCAAAAAAAAAAAAAAAGAAAGAAAGAAAGAAAGAAATCGATCTCTCTCTGCCTCTCTATAACTCTGCCCTCCAAATAAATAAATAAATCTTAAAAAAAAAAAAGAAGACAAGAAGAAGAAGAAGACATGGTTGAAGCCCATCTCTGAAGTGAAAGGCGAGGTCTGATTGGGATGCACATTTTCAATGTATATTTACAGTACTTGATCTGTTCAGCGCAACAATAAGTGGCTCTGTAATAAACTTGTAAATATACAACCAATTCAATAATTCTATTATTGGCAATTTAGATTACTTCTAAAGTTTTGTAAACTCTTGCATTAATATTCTTCTAAGCATTAGTTTCACAAGGTCGTTATATAAAAATTCTGATGAATGAAATGCATCTAATAACTTTAACTTTCACTAATTTTTTATCGCAGCCCTTTGTTTCTCACTATGGTCAGAGGCGATCTCAAGCTGAAAAAAATGCACATTCCTTGTCTGTGGCTAGCTTGAGAGCAGCACTGCGGACAGAAAACGGCGTCTGCAAGCCTAGGTAAAGCACATGCCACACACAGGCAGAGGACAAGAAAGGAAGAAAGATCGAAGGCGACGCTTCGCTTCATTCCCATTTAACTGACCTGGAAAGCAATGAGAGAAGCCTTCCTCCCTAAAGAAGCCCACAATCTGCAAAATGCATTTACCTCCCCCCCCCCCCCCCCGTTTATAGGGTTTTCATGTCATAAGTCACGATCAGGCAAAGACAGGAGAGGAAATGTTCCTGCTTACCTTTTTTTCCTTTTTCCATGATTTGAAAATGTCTAATATGGTTGATACAGAAATAAGACATGTGCCTACAGAGCCGTTGTTTTGTCATCTAGAAATTACTATGAGAAATGCTCATGAATTCCACCTATGCATATTTTCATAACCACACAGGAAAGACAAAATACTAGGAATAACTGTTGAATGTCTTAATATAGCAAAATAAAGGCGTCATACTCAAGTGTGGTCTATTAATCAAGTACCTAGGAACTACGTAACTTCTACAACTTTATGGGGTACATTGTTGTGGAAGGGAATTCTTCTCTCCATAAACACAAGCTCTCCAGCATGCACTTCGGTGCAGAAGGTAGGATGCTGCTTCGGATGCTCCCAGCCCGCGCCGCAGTGCTAGCACAGAGCCACAGCTCTGCTCCCTGCTAAAGCACAGCCCTGCAGGCAGCAAGGAGGACTCAAGCACTTGAGGTCCCTGCCTCCCAGGTGAGAGATCACGCTGAGCGCCTCGCTCCTGGATCCTGGCAGCCTGGACCAGGCTTGGCTCGAGTGGGCATTTGGGGAGTAAACCAGTGAGTGGGAACTCTCTGTCTCACCACCTCTATCTCTATCTGAAGTAAATATTTTGAAAAGTATCTACAAGAGCTGGTGTTGTGGTAGGCGGGTAAAGCTGCCACCTGTGACACCGGTGTCAGTCCCGGCTGCTCCACTTCCGATCTAGCTTCCTGTAGAAGGGAAGGCAGCAGAAGAAGGCCCACACACTTGGGTCCTTGCCACCCACCTGAGAGACCCGGAAGAAGCTCCTGGCTCCTGGCTTCGGCCTGGCCCAGTTCTGGCTATAGCAGCCTTCTGGGGAGTGAACCAGTGGATGGAAGATCAATCGATCTCTCTCTTTCTCTCTCTCTCCTTCTCTCTCTCTCTCTCTCTCTCTCTCTCTCTCTCTCACACACACACACACACACACACACACACTCTGTCTCTGTAACTTTCAAATAAATAAAATCTTTAAAAGATAAATTTAAAAATAAAAGTATCTAGAATTCTTACTGATCTACCTAATATTTAAATATAAACGCTGAGTAAATTTTTCTTTGTATAAATGGAATCAAAATTTTAGGTGAGAAATATATGCAGGCTAAGATGGGAGAGGGGGAATGGGAGAAGAGGATGCGGCTTTGTGGCATAGCTGGTAAAGACACTGCCTGTCATGGAAAGACAAGACTCTGTGACAAAAAAATTTCCTGCATCGAGAATCTCTGTGAGACTTCAGAGGAAAGAAAGGGTCATCAAAGAAAGAGACACTCTTATCTGAAGGGAGAAGAGAACATCCACTTTGCTTATGGCCACGTGCAAAAGGCTTCCATAGCTTTGGCAGCCCATGGCAAGAGCCTCAGATGATCACTGATGTCATAAAAAAAAAGAGTGTTAATTGTTAAAGGAACAAAAGTAGTCACTGTGCACTTGGTCCCCATGTAGGACCGCTGTCCCTACTGAATTGTAATAGGATAATTGACCGCAAATTCTCTCCCCAAAATGTACTCTGTATGTTGTGTGTGGGCTTGGGTGCAAATTGTTGAAGTCTATGATTAGCATAGAGTTGGTCCTCTGCATATAAAGTCATACTAAAAATGAACCATAATGAATAATAAAGAAAGAGATGGGAGAGGGAATGGGAGGTGGGATGGGAGCTGGGGCTTGGAATGGGATATGGGGGAAAGAACCACTATATTCCTAAAGTTGTATCTATGTAAAAATGGATTCATTAAAAAAATTTTAAAGAAAAGACACTGCCTGTGACACCAGCATCCCATATGGGTGCCAGTTTGTGTCCCACCTGCTCCACTTCCAATCCAGCTCCCTGCTGCTGGCCTGAGAAAGGTAGCATAAGATGTTCCAAGTGTTTGGGCCCCTGTCACCCACATGGGAGACCTGGATAAAGCTCCTGGCTCCTGGCCTGGCCCAGCCCTGACCGTTGCAGACATCTGGGGAGTGAACCAGCAGTTGGCAGCGTGCGCTCTCTCTCTGTAACTCTGACTTTTATTATTAGTGAAGATGGGTACCAAATTGGCATTTACTCTACGGCCTCCAGACCCTTACTTCCCCTTTCCCTTATTCGCTATCTCTTGGCCACTTCACTGACCATAAATCCATTAGAGGTAGAGCAGCAGGCAGAATAATGGCCCACCCCCAAGATGGTCATGTCCTCATCCCTGAAACTGAACGTGTTACCTTATGTGGCAAAAGAGAACCTAGAGGTACGGTTACAGGAAGGGCCCAGGATGGGGAGACCACCCTGAATTACCTAATCGTACCCAGCCTTGAAATCAGAGAGCTTCGCTGAGTTCAGAATGAGCATGGAAGAAGGGTCAAAGATGACACAGTGCCGGTTTTGAAGACATACAAGAAGGGCCCCAAGTCCAGGGACGTGGGTGGCCTCAAAAAGCTGCAAAAGACAAAAGGGAACAGACTCCGCCATAGAGCTTCCGGAAAGGAGCGCAGCTCTGCCAGCACCTTGGCTTTAGTCACATGAGACCAATGTCAAACTGCGGAGACAATCACTTGGTGGTGTTGTAAGCCATTACATGTATGCTCATGTGTTGCAGCACAATGGAGAACTAATACTGGTGAGCAGGTAATAAAAAAACTCATAAATCTGTAACTCTGATAAATACTGCCTAAGAGATAAACATACTACATAAAATCATGCATTCGGACGACTGCTCAAAGAACCCCTAGCTGTCATGTGCCCTATCTCTGCCTGTACACTCTTACCCTGGCTGCCAGAAAAGGAGCGCTGCAGATCCAACTGACGGCTCAGCGTGCTCACAGAGCCCATCTCTGAATGGTGAACAAGCTTCTTACTACAGGGAAGCGTGGCGGGGCATGCTTTTCAGCCACGTCTCCCATGCAGGTTTTCTTACTCCTTGACACATGCAACTGGATAGATGTGTTAGGCAGAGACCTATGAATAAGCCTGACAACACTCGTTCTGTGCTTTAGAGAAAATATAGGGGCTGGCACTCTGGTGCTGTAGGTTAATCCTTGGCCTGCAGCACCGGCATCCCACATGGACGCCAGTTCTAGTCCCGGCTGCTCCTCTTCCGATCCAGTTCTCTGCTACGGCCTGGGAGGGCAGTAGAAGATGGCCAAAGCATGTGCGCCCTTGCGGGAGACCCAGAAGAAACTCCTGGCTCTTAGTTTCAGACCATCCCAGCTCCAGCCATTGTGGCCATTTGGGGAGTGAAGCAGCAGATGGAAGACCTTTCTCTCTCTGTCTCTCCCTCTCACTGTCTGTAACTCTACCTCAAATAAAATTTTTTTAAAAAGAAAGAAAGGAAAACATAGGAAGGCCTGCCTTCACTAAGAGCCAGTACTGAGGAATGCCACTCAGGTGCTTACCCATTAGTAAAGTTAGTAAAGTAAGGGTCTATTTCCCACTCAGCTGTGTTTCTTTGACAATAGCTCCCCTAGTGAGAGTCCATAGTGGAGGAGGATAAGAAAAAGGATAAAAAACAAGCAACAGGTGTTCCTGTGTCTCCAGTTATAATGCCAGTATAAACACTCTCAAAACCCGACACCTAACCTCAAGTGTAAAATAAAGCGGGGTGTGTGTGTGTGTGTGTGTGAAAGAGGATGTCCTAGCCATACTCGCTCACTTCTCCCAACTTCTGACTGCACACCCACACATGCTTTTGAGTACTGACACTACTATAATGCCATCTTCAAATCCAAGGAGAAATGTGGAGTCTCGGGCAGACCGTCTCAGGCAGACCGGGGCCAAGGTCTTTGTTCCTAGTCTTATCACTTCAGAAGTGAGTATAAATTCTGTGAAGGTGTGAATCCAAAAACAGCTATGCAAACTTTCATTAAGAAAGGTTACCTGCAGCTATTTGTATCACAGAGGCCAATGTTTGGTCTTATTGACATCACTAAGATAAGCACCGGTTTTCTTTTTTTTTTTTTTTTAATTTGACAGGTAGACAGTGAGAGACAGAGAGAAAGGTCTTCCTTCTGTTGGTTTACTCCCCAAATGGCTGCCATGGCCGGTGCTGCGCCGATCCGAAGCCGAGAACCAGGTGCTTCCTCCTGGTCTCCCATGCTGGTGCAGGACCCAAGCACTTGGGCCATCCTCCACTGCCCCCCCCCCCCCAAGCCACAGCAGAGAGCTGGACTGGAAGAGGAGCAACTGGGACAGAATCCAGCACCCATATGGGATGCCAGCACCGCAGGCGGAGGATTAACCAAGTAAGCCACAATGCTGGCCCCAAGAATGGTTTTCAAAGTCACACTTGGAATGTTTTAAGGGATTATTTGGGTACTGTGGTAAATTACATAAACTCTTGTATCAACACACACACACACACACACACACAAAGCAGGAACTTAGCTATATAAAAACTGTTGCAAGAGACAAGAATCAAACATGGTTACCAGCAAGGATAAAATTTTAGTAATGTAACATAAGAAATCACTAGATAACTGTGATGGCCAATTCAGGCAATAGTGTGTCACTAGCAAATGCAACAAAGGGTCCTTTGCAGAACCATGTGGCTGGAGCTGATGACATTACCACTCAAGGGGAATCATCTCTACCTCCTTATTTTCTCCTCCCACAAATATACTAGCTCTCTGCAGTTACTATTTATGTCTATTATTCTACCTCTTTTTAAACCTACTTACATTTTCCACATTTTGTGTGTGGATATAAATATATTTTTTTAAGATTTATTTATTTATTTGAAAGTCAGAGTTACACAGAGAGAGGAGAGGCAGAGAGAGAGGTCTTCCATCCGCTGGTTCACACACATGCAACTGGCCACAATGACTAGAGCTGTGCCTATCCAAAGCCAGGAGCCAGGAGCTTCTTCCGGGTCTCCCATGCAGGCACAAGGGCCCAAGGACTTGGGCCATGCTTTCCCAGGCCATAGCAGAGAGCTGGATTGTAAAAGGAGCAGCCGGGTCTCAAACCGGCACCCATATGGGATGCCGGCACTGGAGACAGTGGCTTTACCCACTGTGCTACAGCACCGGCCCCCATTTTGTATATGTTTCGAGCTAATAAATTACATAAATTATACAGTGTTAGCCCTGCTAATATACTAAACTCTGATTTTCCCTCAAGCTACATGTTTCAAACTTCTCATTGTGGCCCTGATTTTGGTAATAAATTAACAGGAAGTAGCAAAACAAAAATCATGAGGAACATTCATAACAAAAATAGGCAAGAAGTATCTCCTACGGTTAGGCAACACTGAAATGATTCCAAACACTTACACAGTATGCTTCGTGACTTTTTTGTTTTAGAACACATCTCTCCCACCCTTCAGGAGTACATCTTCCCAGACCCATACCTGAGCGTGTAGAGGGACTCCCTCTGCCCCAGATTCCCTGACCTAGTTACCAATCTCAGTCACCGGACTGCAAAACATATCAACACAAGAGTCTGACCAACACTCGGACGGCTTAGCTGCGACAGGGCGACCCTGTGACAGGTTTGCCAGCGCTGCCTCTGCGCTCGAGACCTCCTGTACCATCAAGGAGCTCCACAGCGTGGCAGAGAAGCACTGTGAAGGGCACACCTCCAGCCGGATCCAGAGCCCTCCACAGAAGCCGGTCCCGCCCGGCAGCCGGCCTTGAAGGAGACGCCCTCGACAGCTGCTCACATTACTCTCCCCTCCTCTGCATGGCAATCAACCATGTGATGTGTGAAATCACACTTGGATCACCTGCCATTTCCACCACATACAACACCCGCAAACACCAAAACACAAACAAGGCAGCATCAACACTAGCAGAGGGAAGCAATACGGCGTCAAGTGGCCCAAGAGCACAGCACCCGAAAGTCAACAAGCACTCACTGTGAAGCACAGCAGCCAGCGGGAGGCGGGGCGAAACCACCGTCCTGCCCACTCAGAGGGCAAGAGGCCCCAGTGAGACACAAAGGCGCTTCAACAGAGCAACCCCTGAGAAAACCCCCCCAAACTACAATGGACTGGATTATTATTTTATTTCAGCATAAAGATGGTTGGCTAGAGAAAGCAAAAAGAAGCCAGAGGAATAGCTGAACTCTAGAAGCTACCACCAACTGTTCAGGCAGACAAACGATATTCTGGTACTAACTAGGACACTCTCACACTGTTAATTCTGACAACACATGTGTTTGGAAAACCATGCATTTAAAAACTCTTAAAAAATAATCTTGGCTTTGTAACCTGGGTAGATTATTATAATTATGTGCATATCAAACTACCCTAACACATATAATAGTTTGGATAAATATAAAGGATTTAATTACTGTTTTTTAAGTACTAATCACTGAAACTTACCTCTCTTAATTCTCCAATTCTCCGAAGTGCTTTATCTTGACTCTGACTTAATATACCCTTTAATTAATTAAAAAAAAAAAAGGTTAAACAAAACTGCATGGCATAGTAATGCAAAATAAATCGAAATAATTACCCTAAAAATATTACAACTGTTGAGAATGGTGCTGTGGCAAGCAGGCTAAACTGTGGCTTGCAATAAATAGCCACACCCTCTATGAGAGCACCAGCTGGCATCCTGGCTACTTCACTTCAGACCCAACTCCCTGGGAAAGCAGCATATGATAGCCCAAGTACTGAGCCCCTGCCAGCCACATCAAAGAACCAGATGGAGTTCCAGGCTCCTGGTTTGGGCCTGGCCCAGTTCTGGCTACTGCAGCCATTTGGGGAATGAACCAGCAGATGCAAGTTTGCTCCTCGCTCACTCTCTCTCTCCTCTCCCATCTGTCACCCTGTCAATTTTGCCTTTCAAATAAAGAAATAAATCTCAAACTTTTAAAAATTACAGCTTTCAGAACTGAAACGTTATGACCAAATTGGAAATCTGTTAAATGTTAGTGGCTATACAACTCTATACCCTTGTTAAAATACATAGGCAAGTAAATCAAACAAGAAGTAAATTTTATTATTATGTCAATTTAAAAAATAAAAAAGTTCAATCAAATTTCAAATGCAATGTATTTCACTGTAACCTATAATGTGTGGAATATATCCATTAGCAGCCTGTTCTAAAGGTTTTTGTGACTTAAAAAGAAATAGTTCTTGGGTAAAGCTGCCGTGTGCAATGCCTGCATCCCACGGGGAAACCAGTTTGAGTCCTGGCTGCTCTACTTCCAATCCAGCTTCCTGGCACTGGCCTGGGAAAAGCAACAGAAGATGGCTCAAGTGACTGGGCCCCCGCTACCGACACGAAGCTCCTGGCTGCGACGTGGTCCAGCCTTGGCCACTGCAACCATTTGGCGAATGAACCAGCAAACAGAAGCTATCGCTCACTCTCTAACTCTGCCTTTCAAAGAAATAAATGTATAAATTTTTTTTTCAAAAATAAATAGTTCTTACTTATATTAAAGCAAAGAGTTGAGGGACACTATAGATGGCTAAATTATTAATCATACATGAGAATCAAAAAGCTAAAAGAGTAATACTGAAAGATGAAATGACTCTTTCTTGAGGGGTATGCCTTCCACTTTTGGAAGAAAATAAACTTGTAAAGTTACCATCTATGGAAACAAACAAACAAACAAAAATCCATTCTTGTTCAATATACCTACACAGGAGTGACCCGGAGCTTCCCTGGTGTGTGTGGAGTGACAACAAAAAGGCAGGGGCTCAGGTCGGCAATGGTCTGCGCATGGTCAGGAGGATGTGGCTGGACTGTATTTGTGTTCCCTTGTATGTGAATAAAACTAAAACTAAAGGCTTTTTTTCCCTAAAGCCATGAGCACAGGTTTTATTTATTCAATTTCAAATACAGGTTTTAAACACAGGAAGATAAATGCTGAAAAAGACAGTGTGCAGTAATTTTGCAACCACATGACCTGGAGCCCAGCTGCTGGGAAGTGGCCCCTACCTGTTTCGGGCTGTGCAACACTGAACGTGCCAGGAGCCAGGAGCTTCTCCCAGGTCTCCCACGTGGGTGCAGGCGCCCAAGGTCTTGGGCCATCTTAAACTGCTTTCCCAGGCCATCAGCAGGGAGCTGGATCAGAAGTGGAGCAGCTGGGTCTTGAACTAGCTTCCATATGGGATGCCGGCGCTTCAGGCCAGGGCGTTTACCTGCTGTACCACAGTGCCAGCCCCACTGCAATAATCTAATTTTCATTCTCTAGTGTGTACAATTAGAACACTAAATTAGCAATGAATAGCTGTAACCATTCTGAACTGATTACATTCAAGAAAAAACAATGGAAATTGAATGCTGTATTTATCAGCAGTTAAAAAAAAGGTATGGCAGATTAATTACTTTAAATAAATCCCAGGAGAAACAAATTAATTTTACCAAAGCCCACTTTAAAAATTTTGAGTTAGGTAATTAGCTTCGTTAGGATACAAATGCTAAACTATTTGAAATCATTTTTTAAATATTTTTTATTTTACTGGGCCGGTGCTGTGGTGAAGCAGGTTAACCCCCTAGCCTGAAGCGCCAGCATCCCACATGGGCGCCAGTTTGAGACCCGGCTGCTCCACTTCTGATCCAGCTCTCTGCTATGGCCTGGGAAAGCAGAAGATGGCCCAAGTCCTTGGGCCCTGCACCTGCGTGGGAGACCCCAAGGAGGCTTCTGGCTTCAGGTCGGCGCAGCTCCAACCCATTGCAGCAAGTTGAGGAGTGAACCATCAGATGGAGGACCTCTCTCTCTCTCTCTCTCTCTGCCTCTCCTCTTTCTGCATAACTCTGACTTTCAAATAAATAAATAAATCTGAAAAAAAATTTTATTTTAAAAACACAGCAAATTGATAGCACCATTTGACCTGGAGCAGATATTTCCCCTTAACACTGATGTGCAGTGGGCTATTTCTGGCCACAACAGGATGGCAGACGGGGGCCAAGGCGGGTCGCCCAGAAAAGCTATCACAGCTTCTTATCCGCACATGTAACATCCTCAGAAGATGGTGATTTTACAAGACAGGATGCTTGTTTTTAGAACTTTATAAAATGCTAAGAAACAGAGACACCTGCAGAAATTTAAAGCAGGGGGAAACATAGACGGCTCAGTGTCTCTTCACTACTAACCCCAGAAAGCAACCTGCAGACTGAGAGACGAGGAGACACACTCGAAGGAGGCAAATGTGATTTAAATCCAAGGGACCTAAAAGTGAAGTGCATCCCTCACAAATATAAAATCTCAGGGATGTCTCATTCACTCTCTTCATCAAAACCTCCTCTAACAGTAACATGGGTTATACATTGTAGTGATACGGAGAATTATTAAAAAGGGACAGTCAGAAATATCTTATTGTAACATCCTCTAACTGTAACATTGCATGACTCAACAATAAAGCAAATACAACACTTACTTGTAGCTTTTTCTTCTCTCTCTGAAGAGTCTGATAAGCTGTAACAAGCTAAAATAAAGTCATCAATAATGTTAGTTATTCCTAAACAAGTGGCATTATACTAAACTCTCAAATAATTCTAACATATCTCTATGACAGTCAAAAGACATACAAATGAGAAGGGCCTTTTATTAACAACTCAACCTAATTAGATGCACAATAGGAAGCCTCTTTCTATAAAACAAAATGTGACTTGACTGTAAGACACAAGCTCCCTGCACGACTCCCCCTTAGACACAAATCTCTTTAAGCTTCAGAACCTAACTTCACAGGTGGGGATTCAAACCTGGAGGCAGGAGGCTAGTCAAACTGTAGTCAGACTCCATCAGCAACATCACCTGGGAGTCTGTGGACAAGCAGGTTCCTGGCGAGAACTGAGTGAGAACGGGGGAGGGAGGGTGGGAACAGGACTACTTCAAGAAGCTCCCCAGCTGCCTGCTTCCGCTGCTGGCTACAGCAGCCTCACTACTGATACCCAGAAGTCCCTTACAGTAACGGGCCTGTCCTACGTCTGCAAAACTCTGGGGGAAAACTTACAACTTTCCCGGGAGAGGTGATCATTCAAACATCAAAGATGTATTTAACCTAAATTAAACATTCTTGCACCACTCGGTGAAAGTCAGCCCTAAGCGACAGAGCGTTGCACACTGAAGGTGTGAGTGGCTCCAGCGGATTGTGTGGGCCCTGCTTCATGAACGTCTGAGTGGTCTCTGAGCAGAAGGCTGCAGGCAGCGCTAAGAGGAAGCACGCCTCCGCTCGCACTCTTGCCAGCCCCTTTGAGGGCTGTGCACTGTGTGCCCCCAAATGCCCCTCACGTCCTGAGTCAAGAGGCAGGGAGCAACGGAAGGAGAGGCCAGAAGCAGACGTAAGGAGACAGAAACAAAAGTCTGCTTATGCAGGAGGAGACAAGGGCTGTGGGCACTTTGGTCCCTAATACACTACTTGGTTGTACCTGAAGTAGCACAGGACGGCTGAAACAGCCAGAAAGACCTAGAAGCCAATCAACACTGCCAACTACCACCTGTGTGGCCTTAAACACGTTACTGCATCTCCTCGAGTCTCCCATCCCTTTTCTACAAAACAGAGCTAACTACTGTCTACTTCACGGGCATGGTACAAAAGCAAAGGAATTAGAAATATAAAATACAGTGTCTGGCATAAAGCAATATTAATTATACTGCCGCCTCAGCTTCACACTTAAAAGCTGTGGATAAGTTACTGAAGGTAACATAAATATAAACAAGCAAAAAGATTCTAGACTAGTATTAACTGTGGTGTAAATTAAAGAGAGCACGAGACAGAGACAGAGAGAGAGAGAAAGAGAGAGCGAGCGAGAGCAAGCATTCTTAAAGGAAAAAGCTGCCTGACTGCACAAGTGCCCCCTGGGATCCAGGAGCTACAGCGCTATTCACACACCCTGAAATCCAAACAGTACACGTCCTTTAAGACAGTCAGGGACAACTTCCTCCAGACGGGCTCACCGAGGAAGGAGTGTTTCAACAGGACAGGACAGGAATCGAGGGAGGGCAGCAGACACAATTCAGCTGGAAAGGAAAGAGCCAAAGAGAGACACAGAGCAGCAGCTCTTCCTCCCGGAGATGGATAGGGACTGTCAGCCTCAGAAAAATCCTCACAGAAGGGTCCATCTGAGGGGCAGGCATTGGTGGAGAACACGCTGCCTGGGACGCCCATATCCCGTATCTGAGATCCTGGGCTCCTTTCCCAGCCTACCTCCAACTCCAGCTTCCTGCCAATGCCCCGTGGGAGGCAGCAGGTGATGCGTCAAGCACTTGGGTCCCTGCCACCTACGTGGAAGATTCAGATGAAGTTCCAGGCTCCTGAATTCAGCTTACCCTGAATGTGGGCATTTAGGGTGTACAGCAGTGGGTGGAAGGTCTTTGTGTATGGGTGGGGTGTGGATGTCTGTCTGTCTCTCTCTGTCTCTCCCTCTTTCTGCCTCTCAAATAAAATAATTTAAAACTTATTTATTAATTTGAAATCAGAGTTACAGAGAGAGGGAGAGAGAGAGAGAAAGAGTGTTCATCTGCTGGTTCATTCCCCAGGTGGCTGCAACGGCCAGGGTGGAGCCAGATGGAAACCAGAAGCCAGGAGCTTCTTCAGGTCTCTGGGTACAGGGGCCCAGATATTTGGGCCATCTTCCACTACTTTCCCCAGGCCATCAGCAGGGAGCTGGATCGGAAGTAAAGCAGCCAGGACTTGAACAGGTGCCCATATGGGATGCTTACGTCACAGGCAGTGGCTTTACCCACTATGACACAATGCTGGCCCCACAAATAAATATTTTTAAAATGAAAAAAAGAAGATTCATAAAAGGCAAAAGCATAAATGAAGGCACAATCAGAAAGAACCAAATCTGAAGATCAACAGACACCTAAAATACAACTGGAGTCAATCAAAATGGGAATCTGATTGGCAGATTTTGAAGCCGTGGTACTTAAATCTGAACAAGGGAGGGTGTGTGAGGAGGAAGGCAGATGAGCTCTACACTGGGTGTCAAGTGACCTGGAAGAGGAGGCTGGAAGGGAAAGGGACATGGAACGGGAGTCTCAGAAGGGTATGGACTTGCTGCAGGGCCTCTGTAGCACTGAAGATTTGCACCAAGACCTTGCCCACAGACTACCTACCATCCCCAACCAGAGTGTCTGGGGAGTCCAGTCGAGCTAAAGATGCACAGGGTTGTAAAAGCAATATAGTAAAGTAAATGAAGAGAACAAGCAGGAAGATTCTGTACAGCTGATTAGTGACATCCCACTCTGATCTGTTCACCATTCTATCTACTGGGAACAAAAGGGCCAAGCCTGTACCTCGGAATACTTTCCTCTGTAGCTACTCAAGCTTCGCTCCATTCTTCGCAAGCGCTGAATCAACTGCTCTTTGTTGAGACCGTCGGAACTCCCCAGCGAGTCTTCGGCCTCACTCTCCATATCAGAGGGCGGATCAAAGGCAGCAGTGGAGCAGTCCAAGTCAAGTGGATTCAGGGACTCCCTGGAAGATGTGCGTACCAAAGACTCTTTGGAAGAAGATCGGAACAGAGACTCCTTTATGGGACTTCGAAACAAAGACTCCATGGAAGGCACCCGGAGCTGGAGCTTCTGCGCAAAAGACTGTGCATCCCCTGCCTGCAACCAAAACCCAGCAGAACGTGTGGGTTAAAACACATGTGTATATTCCCATTATCCTTATCACCAGCAATGAGCCAGAAAAGCACTAGGAAATGCAGTCTATATTCATGACATTTTACACACTACACTGGTTTATGAAAAACAAAAGGCAGCTGGCTATTTCTGAAAAAGGACTGGACCAGGAACCAGAGACTGTGGTGCGGGTCCCAGGTCTGTCAGTCATCGTCCCAGGTGACCTCACAGGTATGTTGTGAGGGTCATCAACCGTCCTGTGAGCTCCTGTGTGACCATGTGGGCACACCACATGCAGCACCAGCATACACCAAGTGCCTAAGTGGGAGTGCACACGTGAGGGGTGTGACAATGAGCACAGCAGGGTCAACTGTGAGTCTCAGAGATGCCAGGAGAGAAACCTCAGGGGAGACTGAGTCACGTGCAGGCCAAAATTATGAGGAAACAGAAAGATTCTCTTTAGTGTATAATCTTAAAACCCAACAGAAACACTCTTAGAGGCTTACTGATAATATTAAATAACACTACTAGTAGTATGGGTAACATTAATAAGTGCTGAGAGTGAAGATGAGCTAAAATGTCCTACCCCCTCCATAGGCACACAGATTGACAACAGTACAACCTGGAAACAATCCAAATCTTCAGCCACTACAGGATACGTTATACACAGTAAGGTATCGGAAGGGATACACTACTAGACGGAAAACGATTATAAAATAATGTGCCTACTGCGAACTCATTTTGACTTAGAATACATACTTCTCAGTGTATGCATATGTTTGCACAAGGCCTTTAGAAGCAAACCATGAGGGTCTCTGAGGAGTAGGATTTGGGATAGCTTCTTCTTCTCATTTTTATATTTTTCAGTACTTTGATTTTTTTAAGAAAATAAACAAGTTTTATCTCCACACTGGAGGAAGAGGAAGGTTTTAAGTGGAAGGAAGGACTCGTATGTTAAAACGATTTAAGAACATTTTACTGATATTCCATTTTCAGCCACTCCTGACCCATGAAAAATGCACTTTTCAGTTCACAGCAGACAATTTTCTTGTAAAACCGCCCTAGGACAAACAGGCAAAGCAAGTTCAAAGAATGCTAGAAACAGCTGGTATTTCAGGATCAGCCAGAAGTCAACACACAGTGTCAAAGTCCGGGGTTCTCAGATACTGATGAACTTGGCTGTCACATCCCCTACGTTTGGGAGTCTCATTTTAAGTGTAGTGATTCAGTCTGCAGGCTGCTGAGATGGGCATCGTCACGGCGCTCTGCATGACCCTGACCAACTTCCTTAACCTCTTAGTCCTGTTCCTGCTCTGTACATGCAAATGACAAAAATGATGAGGGGGAGGACGATGCAGTAACATCCACCACACCTGGCCGCCCCAAGGACTGAATGCCTTACAAAACGTTTACAATGTGACAATTATTGTTATTAGACAAAGAGACTAAAAAGATGCTGAATCAAATAAAAGACAAACTTGTAAATAAGAATGTCATCACAGCACACAGCAGAATCTTCCAGCTTAGGAGCCAGGAGCACAGGCTGTATCTCCCCCACTTTAGGGACAGGCACTTTGAGCAAGTCACTTAACCATTCTGTGCCTGTCTCCACCATTAATATGGAGATAACAGCACACATCTCATAAGGTAGTTGTGAAGAATAATAATACATGGCTTGAAGTCAACACTCAGTATTACCTACAGGTAGAACCTAATCTTGCCCTCCTCCTTGCCACCACACCCAGTTCTTGCTCAGGGCAACCACTCGCCCCAGTAACAATATTCACTTTCTCAAACACAAACTAAAGCCACAATGAGATACAACCCCACACTCATCAGAACGGGAAAATACAAAGTGTTGATGAAGATGTACAGCCAGCTATTCTGAAGAACTGTTTGTCAGTATTTAAATCTAAAATAGATAGCTTGAGCCACCAATTTCAGTCATTAAGGGTACACTATCAGAAATGTGTAAAGATGTTTAGTAGATACAGACTAGGAAGTTCCAAACAGCACTATAAAAAATAGCCCCAAACTCAAAACTTAAAATTACTTTATAGTAGTATGAATTGAAAAGAAAAAAAAATCATAGTATATTCATTACCAGAATGAAGGCAATGAGAACGAATGATTTATAGTCAACCACAAGCAACAAGATAGATAAATCTCACAGAGTACTGAGGAAATAAACCCACTTTTGATTCCATTTACATAAAATTCAAAACCAGGCAAAATTAAACAACAGTGTTAGAAGTCAAATACTGGTTATCCTGGGGATGGAGGGGAAGATCTGGAAGGGAACACAAGGCCTTCTGGAGGTTAGTAAGTTCTGATTTTAAGTCTTGGTGCTGGATATAAAGGTGTCTTTGGTTTGTGAAAATCCGGAAAATTACATATGAATGTATTAAACTTTTATGTGCATAGATATATATGCATTATGATATTTTATTAGACTTCAATTATTTTTAAATGCACTTTCCCCAGACTCTCTCACCTAGAAGTAGGCCATATGACCAAGTCTGTCCAATAATACATATTAAATGGGAAAACCTTCAGGATGGAATCCTTTGGGACACTTACTGATTTACTGAGAAAACAGATCTGCCTTTTGTCCCTGTCTTCAGCCCTTCCCCCTGCCTAGAACGGAGATGCACTATCTGGAAAGCCACACATATTTGTAAGGGTGGAAGGCAAGTAGTAAGGATGGGTCAGGTTAGGGGAGACCGGGACAAGAAGCTAAGGGGAGACAGTGGGTCTTTCTGTCCACCTGGCTATCTGGAGGCCTTCTGAGACATGAAGAACTAAACTCCCACTGGCACCCACTGTTGTCAGTTTCTGGCACTCAAGACCTTCTCTATCACTCCTTTTGTTAAAAAGTGATGCAGGTCAGGAAAGTGGAAATACACAAGCTAAAGCAAATACACATACCCGCTTAACTGCTTTGTCTCCCCGCTTCCCACTGTCCCCTGCACTCTGTGCCAGTTACCCTTCATCAGCAAATCTGCGTGGCCCTCTGACTCTGGCCGCAAGTCTCTTACCAACCTGCTCCTGCCACACTGTCACCAGGACTGATTTTTTTTCCTTTTCTTTTCAAAAAAATATGTATTATTTAATTGAAAAACACAGTGATACAGAGGAAAGGAAGAAAGAGCTGTTCCACCTGCTGGTTCACTCCCCACAGGGCCACAACAACCAGGGCTGGGCCAGGCCAAAGCCAAGAGCCAGGAGCTCTGTTCAGGTTTTCCTGCAGATGGCCACTGCTCTCCCAGGTGCATTAGAGGGAGCAGGATCAGAAGCAGAGCAGCCAGGACTCGAACCGGCCCTCTCATGGGACGCCGGTGTTCAGGAGGCATCCCCGCACGATAAGCTACAACAGTGGTCCTGCCAAGAATGATTTTCTGATTCCAATTCTCAAACACGTCACATGGACTCTCATTTAACATAAAGCTCCCAAGATCCAATTTCCTGTAAATCCATCGTTCCATGCAACAAACACTTGCTGTGCCTTGAGCAAAAGTACTGCGATGTGCAAGACCTGTGCCCACACCTCCTCCTGAAAACGAAATGCCAACAACTCCGTTCTGGCGGGAAATGTGAGACCCCATCCATCAGAAGTGTCCACTCTTATGGCCTGGCACTTTACCAGGACCACCACCACAGCATTCCCTGTACTCTGGTATTTATGGTGCCAGTGCCATGGTGTAGCGGTGAAACTGTCACCTGAGATGCCAGCATCCCATATGGGCGCTGGTTTGAGTCCCCACTGCTCCACTTCCAATTCAGCTCCCTGCTAATGGCCTGGGAAAACAGCAGAGGGTGGCCCAAGTCCTTGGGCCCCTGCACCCAAGCAGGAGACCTGGAAGAAGCTCCTGGCTTTGGATTGGCCCAGCTCTGGCTGTTGTGGCCATTTGAGGAGTGAATCAGGGATGGAAGACATCTCTCTCTCTCTCTGTCTCTTCCTTTCTATCTGTAACTCTGCCTTTCAAATAAATTTTTTAAATAATAAAAAAAAAAGACACATGCCAGTGTAACTTAGTTGTTTATGCCCCAGAATAACAGCAAAAACACAGCACTGTGGTTAAGAACGCAGACAATTAGCCAAACTCCCTGATTTTCATCCCAGCTTTACCACTTCACACCTCTGTGTCCTAATGTCCTCATCCGTAAAATGGGAATAACAACGGCACTACCCGTGCAGGACTGTTGTGAAGAGTAATGAGTGAGAACATGTCAATACTCGGAACTGTGTCTCCTATAGAAAGCACCAGTTAGGTTCTCTCCCTGTTGTGTCTGCAGCACACATACCCTCACACCACACTTGACACTCTTTCAGAACGGGATCCATACTCTCTTTGCCCCTGCAGCCTTGCCTAAGTGCTTTCCACACACTAGGCACTTAGTATGTATCTGTTCAGCTGCACCCATTAAAAGATCCAATGCTTGGGCAGAATAATTTGTATCAAAACACATCCTCTATACAAGCAATATATCAAAACACGGTTTTATTACATGCAATATATGTTATTTTGGAAATCATCAAAAACTAATATTAATCAACAGCATTCAGGAAGAAAGGAAAACACATCCACAAAAAGTGTGGTTAGTGGTTTTACTCATAATAGCCACCAACTGGAAACAACCCAAGCACCTAAGAACAGGAGAGCGAGCTGCAAAACACTCAAAGGAATACTGCTAAGAAATGAAAAGCGAATGACTGATCGCCACAAGCGGATGAAAGGACAAAAGCATGCTGAGTAAAGACGCCTTCCACAGAGGGCTCATGCTCCAAGGGTGCTCCTAACTTGCTGGGAAAAGGAACCAAAAGATAAGTTCACAGGGCAGGAGTTCAGCGTGGTGCCTAAGATGCCTGCAAACCACACTGGAGATCTGGGTTAGATCCCTGCTCCCTGCTAGTGTGGCTCCTGGAAAGCAGCAGTGCTGGCTTGAGTAATGGGGAACCTGGACTGTGCTCCCCGCTCCCAGCTCCTGTCAGAGCCAGCCCCAAGGCCACATGCGTATTTACAGAGCGAACGGGCAGGTGCAGAGGGGAGTGCTCGTATGCACACCAGCTCACTCTCTACCTTTCAAATTAAAAAATACATTTATTCTGCTGCAAAAACAAGCTGAAATCCATGCATACAAGGCCACTGCTACCAAGTTCTACAGCAAGCAAAACTGATCTCTGGTATGGTGGAAACAGTTATAACAGCGGTCCCGCCGGGGGAAGAACCTTAAAAGGACTTTCCAGGGTACTGACAATATTCAACCACCTACATGAATGCCAGAGGGTCTGGCTTACAGATTTGTTAAAATACAGCCAGCATACACTTGAGTTTTAAAATTTCATTGTATATTAACTGTACCTCAAAAAAGAAAATACAAATATTGATCTCAAGTTAATGCCATTCAGGCTGAAACATTAGGGGAAACAAACTGTTGCACTTTGAAATGCATAAAAAATGCATTGAAGAACAAACAGGAATGGACAAATGGACAGCTGTATGATAAAGCATCAACAGTAAGTCTGAGTGGAGGTATACAAGTGCTCACTATCAAGCTCTTAAACTTCTGTGTTTGAAATTACATAACAAACTGGGGCCAGGGCTGTGGCATAGCAGGTTAAGCCTCTGCCTGTGACACCAGCATCCCAAATGCGTGCCAGTTCAAGTCCTGGCTGTTCCACTTCTGATCTAGCTCCCTGCTAATGGCCTGGGAAAGCAGTGGAAGATGGCCCAAGCCCTTGGGCCCCCCTGCAACCACGTGGGAGACCCGCAAAAAATTCCTGGCTCCTGGCTCCGGATCAGCCCAGCTCCAGCCATTGCAACCATCCAGGGAGTGAACCAGCAGGAAGATTTCTCTCTGTCCCTCTCTCTGTAACTCTGCCTCTCAAATAAATAAATCTTAAAAAAAAAAAAAAGATGAGAGAAAGAGAGGTCGGAAATGACAACTGCTTAGCTGTCTGGACTAATGACCAGAAAGTTACACCTGTTGACAGTGCATGGAGATGTGAGGACCTTAGGGCTAGAAAACAATGGAGCAAACTGTCAGGACAGAACAAAGTGTACAAGAAAGGAAATGTTCATCAAAAAAAAAAGAAGTTACATAACAAACTGTTGAAAATGAATGAAAACAGAGAAACTTTCAAACAACAAAAAAGGCAAAATTAGATCAAATACTGCCATAATTTCTATTATATTAAAAATTGTAAGTGATTTTTAAAGCAAATGTTTATGCCCATAATTAACAAAAGAGAAAAACAGCAAATGAGATGGGCCATTTAATCCCTATATTCTGCTTTCTTCACTCTAATGAAAATCAGTTCTCATTTTTTTTAAGATTTTATTTATTTATGTATTTGAGAGGTAGAGTTACAGACAGTGAAAAGAAGTGAGAAAGGTCTTCCATTCGCTGGTTCACTCTCCAATTAGCCACAACAGACAGAGCGGAGCCAATCCAAAGCCAGAAGCCAGGAGCTTCCTCCGGGTCTGCCATCTTCTACTGCTTTCCCAGGCCACAGCAGAGAGCTGGATCAGAAATGGAGCAGCCGGGACTAGAACCCGTGCCCATATGGGATGCCAGCACCACAGGGGGAGGATTAACCTACTATGCCACGGCACAGGTCCCCTCATTTTAACAGCATATAAATTCAAATTAAGGTGATGCATGGCAAAGACAAAACAGACAGACAAAATGTTTGTGTTCTTGTCTGACAATAACAATCCCACAGTGCTGCCAATAACCAAACTTGGACTTATCATCTAAGATTCATGGCTGACTTCTCATAGACACATAGAGGGTAATGCTAAATCCCTGATGCGTCCTCAGCTCCCATGTATTAAGATGCAAGGAAACACTTCACAGCGTATCAGATTCTCTCTACACGATAGCATGTACTAGTTACCTTCCCACAGAATCAAGGGTTACTTGGCGACAAGGATGTGCTGTGTTCAGGGAAATGCATCATGGCGCCGCTGTGTCACTGCGGAAGGTCAGAGTGTGCCTACACAAGCGAAGGCAGCTGAGAAAGCACTTCTGACCGAAACGGTGCGTGTCGGGCCTGGCTGCGGACAGAATTCCAGTTACCTACATTCTTGTGAAGGGAACTGAATGAATGATTTTGATGAGCTCAATGTTGTGAACTGCATTAGACGCCACACTAAAAGTCAACTATTGTAATAGAAACTGTTACGAAATATGCAGCTACCTTTCTCCTCCTTAAATTAAGAAGTGAGTATACCTTTGTTAACAACACTCCTGGCGCCAGCACTGTGGCACAGCAGGTTAAGCCTCCTCTTGCGATGCCGGCATCGCACATGAGCGCCAGTTTGGTCCCCAGCTGCTGCACTTCCAATCCAGCTCCTTGCTAATGCGCCTAGAAAAGCTGAAGATGGCCCAGGAGGGCCCCTGCTGCCCACGTGGGAAATCCAGGCGGAGTTCCAGGCTCCTGCCTCAGCCTGACCCAGACCTCGCTGCTGCGGCTATTCAGGGAGTACACCCGCGGCCAGAGGCACTCGCGCTCTCACTCCTGCAGCTGGGCTCTCTCCCTCCCTCTCTGTGGCTCTGCCTTTCAAATAAACTAAAAACAACATTCCTGCTATCATTGTTATATTGCGTACCAAGTCTACTGATTATGACATACAGTCTGTGCCCAAATTAAGGAGGGGTCCAGAGGCTGCTGTGTTTGATGAACCCTCGGGCTTGCTTTTCATTTGACCTCCTACCTCAGCATAAGCTACGATGTCCTGCTGCTGTCAGCACGCCCCACCACCCCACCACAGGAAGCACTGCAGCCCTTCATGTACACACACAGTTCCTAATTTGCTCAACCCAACGACGGACTCATTGAAACTTTGTTTAACATAAAAGTAAACAGACCCTGAGTGAGGGCATCTCTTTATTATGCGAAGATATTCTAAATGTAAAATGCTTAACACAATGCCTGATGCGTACTAAACATCTGGAAAATACTATTTTTAAGAAAATAACTTCAATTTATTTTAAGAAAGTACAGGCTTTTAGTGGGCTTACTTCCTGAATATCATCCACAGTCATTCTTTCAGTAAAACTACCTTGAATTTGCTGCAAAGCTGGCTATCATTCACTCTAGCTTTTGCATTCATGTCTGTATTTAACCATTTTGCACTATTCTATAAAAGAAGTTCCATATTTCAAGTAATATGCTTTAAAGATGACTGGATATGGCCAGTACTGTACAATTTGGACTGGGCTTCTCAATATTCACCCCTGCCTTACTGCTATTGCAGAACATGATGCAGAGGACTTGGGACCAGAGAGGCTGCGTAGGCCCGAGTCAACACCCAGGGACTCAGGCTCTTCCCGGAACCTGAGTAGCTCCAGCTGAACGCACTAAGGACCTCAGCTCACACGCCCCTCTTCCAGACGCTGTTGTTCCAGACGCTGTTGTTTATCATCTGCTAGACAGGACTTAACAGTGGCTGGTCTACACAATTTAGTCCACAAATCATTTATCTCATAAATCAAATTGTGAAGATTCTTCCCCTGAATTCATAAAACTAGAAATGTTACTGCTCTACACTAGCGAGACCACTGAGAACAGCCAAAACATTTGTAACAGCAACCACTAAAGCCAAAGTAAACATACACCTATCTAAGACACTGGCTATCATTCTGATTTTCTTCTTTCTTTTTCCAAACTGGTCCAAATGTCACTGGAGGCGCACTCTCCCTAAAGTCTCGAGCTGTAAAATCCTCTGGCTGCAGGGCTTTGCCCTGGAACCTGAGAGGCCGACACCCCGTCCAAGTAACCAGCTGCAATGCCTGCTCTGGCTCTGCCTCCAGCTGCCTGCAAATGCAGACCCTGGGGGGCGGTGGGGAGAGCTCACGTGATTGGGTTCCCACACACACCTGCATTAAGGTCCCAGCTCCAACCTTTGGCCCAGCCCAGTATGCATCTGGGGACCACAGCAGCAGACAGGAGTTCTCTCTCCTTCTATCAAATAAATGAATTGTTTTTAAAAGAGAAATCTCATTTATTTCATACTCTCCTTCCAGATTATGTAACTCTAACATGTTTCTCAATATGGCTATCTCCATAACTTCTTACAACTATAAAGTCAGATTTCACTTTTTAAAAGTTTTTACTTCAGTTCCTTTTTTTTTTTTTTTTTTTTTGACAGGCAGAGTGGACAGTGAGAGAGAGAGAGAGACAGAGAGAAAGGTCTTCCTTTTGCCGTTGGTTCACCCTCCAGTGACCGCTGTGGCCGATGCGCTGCAGCCGGCACATCGTGCTGATCTGAAGCCAGGAGCCAAGTACTTCTCCTGGTCTCCCGTGCGGGTGCAGGGCCCAAGGACCTGGGCCATCCTCCACTGCCCTCCTGGGCCATAGCAGAGAGCTGGACTGGAAGAGGAGCAACCAGGACAGAATCCGGCACCCCAACCGGGACTAGAACCTGGTGTGCCGGCGCCACAGGGAGAGGATTAGCCTAGTGAGCCACGGCGCCGGCCCACTTCCCTCATTTTTTAAAATAAGAAATAAATGAAGGCCAGAGCCGCGGCTCACTAGGCTAATCCTCTGCCTTGCGGCGCCGGCACACCGGGTTCTAGTCC
>CM027407.1:153763004-153783620 GCA_015711505.1 Sylvilagus bachmani | reverse complement strand
CGGGGCGCCGGATTCTGTCCCGGTTGCCCCTCTTCCAGGCCAGCTCTCTGCTGTGGCCCGGGAGTGCAGTGGAGGATGGCCCAAGTGCTTGGGCCCTGGCCCCATGGGAGACCAGGAGAAGCACCTGGCTCCTGCCATCAGATCAGCGCAGTGCGCCGGCTGCAGCGCATCGGCCGCGGCGGTCACTGGAGGGTGAACCAACGGTGAAAGGAAGACCTTTCTCTCTGTCTCTCTGTCTCTCTGTCTCTCTCTCTCTCACTGTCCACTCTGCCTGTCAAAAAAAAAAAAAAAGAAAGAAAGAAAAAGAAATAAGTGAATATCACTTTCATTTTTAACTTTTCCCAAGAAACCAGAAACAAACTTGTATTTGCAATACACTAAATTTCAAATTTTTAACATTATCACTGTCTCAATAGATTCAAATGCTGATAAAAACAGATTGACCAATAACCTGAAATGACTTATTTTTTAAAACAATTAATAACAGACCTGATGAATGGTTGGTTCACTTCCATTAACATTGTCAGGAGATTTCACGGCATAGGCAGATGCATTCTAAGGAAACAAGAGAAACAGCATAAAGAAAAGGATTAGAAAACTGAAGTCTTACAAGAACCAAGTCCAAGTACCAAGACCTATTGGACACATTTATCTATTAAAATTAGTAATTGTTCATTTATTAATATTTTCATGCAAGGCAAAGCTAGTGTGGTAAGTATTTTAGGAAACTCATTTTGCTGTAATATATGGAACCAAATAGCAAAGATTAGTATGTAAAAAAAATTATTTCCAGCTAATCACAAACCTCTTAACATTCTATCTCCAATTTTTTCCCCATGACAAAAATCAATGCCAGGAACTCAATTAGCAAAATTTATTTAAATAAAAGAGCATCTAGAAAAAGAAGTAATGCCAAATATTTCCTATAATAAAATAACATTCAAATTGGGGCTGGCACTGTGGCGCAGTGGGTTAACGCCCTGGCCTGAAGCACCAGCATCCCATATGGGCACCGGTTTGAGTCCCGGCTGCTCCTCTTCCAATCCAGTTCTCTGCTATGGCCTGGGATAGCAGTAGGAGATGGCCTAAGTCCTTGGGCCCTTGCACCCACATGGGAGACCTGGAGGAGGCTCCTGGCTCCTGGCTTCGGATCGGCACAGCTCCAGCCATTACAGCTGTCTGGGGAGTGAAACATCGGATGGAAGACCTCTCTCTTCCTCTCTCCCTCTCTCTCTCTCTCTCTCTCTCTCTCTCTCTGCCTCTCTCTCTCATTCTGCCTCTCCTTCTCTTTCTGTGTAACTCTTTCAAGAAAAATAAATAAATCTTTAAAAAAATAACATTCAAATTAAAATTATTTGGCTAAGCAATGACAACAAGAAATGGAAATGCCCAGGCCAGCACTGTAGTGTAGTGGGTAAAGCCGCCACCTGCCAGCCCATGTGGGCGCCAGTTCAAATCCCAACTGCTCCACTTCTGATCCAGCTCTCTGCTATAGCCCGGGAAAGCAGTGAAAGATGGCCCAAGTCCTTGGGCCCCTGCACCCAAGTGGGAGACCCGGAGAACTCCTGGCTCCTGGCTTTGGATCAGTGCAGCTCCAGCCATTGCAGCCATCTGGGGAGTGAACCAGCAGATGGAAGACCTCTCTCTGCCTCTCCTCTCTGTGTAACTCTTTCAATTAAATAAATTAATTAAAAAAAAAAAGAAAGAAATGGAAATGTCTCATTCATTTGAAGGCAGCAATCTAAATGAAATTGTTGTGACAATATCAGAAAAATTTATAATGTAAAACTTCTTCTCCCACAAGGGAGTTTTTGTTTTGTTTAGTTGATGAGACCCAGGATAAGCAGCAGTCTACTGATTATATCATATTAGCTTAGAGTTCATGGTGGTAAATGATATTCTATGATAGTCAAAATTCTTTATTGCATTCATATTATACTAAGTATCTAACTTCAATTAGAGCTAAAGAAATAGCTCATAATAAAATAACCTCCATGTCTTAAAAAAAAAAAGCATCTCACCAAATACAGTATTCGCCACTATTTTTCAGCAACTTGGTACTTAACTAGTGCATTTCTCCATACCATTATGTCTAACCAAGAACCAGTCCAATACCTGGCCTAACCTAGCCTTAAATATCAAAGGAGGGGGCCGGCGCTGTGGCACAGCGGGTTAACGTGCTGGCCTGAAGTGCTGGCATCCCATATGAGCACTGGTTCAAGACCTGGCTGCTCCACTTCCCATCTGGCTCTCTACTGTGACCTGAGAAAGCAGTAGAAGATGGCCCAAATCCTTGGGCCCCTGCAGCCACGTGGAAGACCCAGAAGAAGCTCCTGGCTCCTGACTCCTGGCTTCGGATTGGTGCAGCTCTGGCTGTTGCAGCCAATTAAAGAGTGAACCATCAGATGGATGACCTCTCTCTCTCTCCCTCTGCCTCTCCTCTCTCTGTGTAACTCTAACTTTCAAATAAATAAATGAAATTGTAAGAAAATATATATATATATATATATCAAAGGAGATGGCACTGAGCTCGGCATAAGTGTTCTCTAAATTTCTGAATACTGACTAGTTAGAAATTATTAATTTTTAGATATGAAATATATTTTGATATTAACTTTGTGTATCTTTTTAAAACATATACTGAAATATTTAGAAATGGAACAGGATTTCTGAAATTTGCTTCAGATACAAAGGGGTTGAGCCGCATGTGTGGGGAAGGTACTAGTAGCATGATCAGGAAATACAGGAAAGGGGCAGTAATAGACACAACACACCCATGAATGAACTGCTGACATGGGGTAATGGATAAGGGGAAGGGTGGATTCTTGTACCACTTCCACTCCTATTTGCATTTTTGCAATATGTTTGAATTTTTCCTTAATTAAAAAAAAAACAGGTATCTTCTTTTACCTCTAAGATAAAAATTAATGACATTTTATCAGTCTAAGAGTTTCCTGAAAGACATGCAGAAAGAGCGCTTGGGAGAACACAGGAATTAACTTTTATCTTCCTGTTCTCTACCATTTGAAGAATTCTAAGTTGTGCACAAGGAATATCACTCATATTTGTATAGCATCAAAACAAATACTCTTTAACCCTAAAAATATACTGCACTAAACACTATAAAATACAAAATAGATTCTACATAGGTCAACGATTCTCTTGGCCAGTCAGTATATTAGAAAAGTAACACTTGCCGGCGCTGCGGCTCACTAGGCTAATCCTCCGCCTCTGGCGCCAGCACCCCGGGTTCTAGTCCCAGTTACTCCTCTTCCAGTCCAGCTCTCTGCTGTGGCCCGGGAAGGCAGTGGAGGATGGCCCAAGTCCCTGGGCCCTGCACCCACGTGGGAGAACAGGAGGAAGCACCAGGCTCCTGGCTTCGCAGCGTGCCGGCCATAGTGGCCATTTGAGGGGTGAACCAATGGAAGGAAGACCTTTCTGTCTCTTTCTCTCTCACTGTCTAACTCTGCCTGCAAAAAGAAAAAAAGAAAAATAACACTTAAATAATGGAAAAAGGAGATGAAGGGCTTCCTAAGATACTTGAATTAGGAGGAAGAGTGGCAAGAAGATTTTAGGTAAATGACTCAACACATGACTGTGGTCCTTACAGAAAGCCACTCCACCATCATCTGAAGTATCATCCTACCAGATACACAGTACAGCATTGAACACGCCCCTCTCTGCATATATATTTCAACTTGTGTATAGGCTTCATGTCCAAACCAGGGCTGGGGGATCTTTCTTCTGCCAAGGGTCACTTGGATATTCAGCGCATCATTCACAGGCCATACTAAATAATCAGCTTAACAATTAGCCTGCTACAGATTTACTGAATTGAGTCCTGCCAGCAGTTGCAATGGCAGGGATTCCCACAGGATTTCATGGGCCTTATGTGGCCTGTGGGCCAGGCATTCCCCACCCCTGATTTAAATAAAGGCAGGACAGCTTTACAAAAACAAACAAAAAAAGTGTTGGCTTAATTCACTCTCTAAATCCAAACTAGGAATCTCCAGAAGCAAAGAGAGATTTTGTCACTCCTATTCATCTTTTCACCTGCAAAAATCCCTTTGGGAGGCTTCCCCTGGCTTGCCTGGATGGAGGGCTAACACATTCCCTTATCTCCTACAAAGCCTTAATCCTCTGGAGCACAAGTGGACACTAACATACAGGCCTCCATTTCGATCACAATCTTCATTGTGACAGACTCTGCACTTCACATCAGTTCCCGGGCCTAACATTTCGCTCAATAAATGTGTGTTCAATCCTCCACAGTCACTTCTTTTACAATAAGACTTCCAAAGGCTTTCTCCCAGGGAGAAGTCTGCAGAAGTAACCCAACGGATACCAACACTCCCGTCACCAATGCTTTCTACTGGAGGAAATTCTCAGATACCAGGAAAACCCTTCCAAAATGTGAAAACACACTCTGATGGTGTATTTAACTTAGGACACACATGAACTCCTTGTCTGGGTTCTCTTTAATTACATTCGTTTCTATCTTCCAACTGTTTTATTGATTGCTAAGCACTAAGGAACGGCATGTTTTCGAATTTGGGGTAAAGAGTAATTCAGTTTAAAAAAAAAAAAACTGAATTAGGGGCTGGTGCTGTAGCATAGTGGGTAAAGCGGCCACCTGCAGTGCTGGCATCCCACATGGGGGCCGGTTCAAGTACCGGCTGCTCTACTTCCCATCCCGCTCTCTGCTGTGGCCTAGCAAGGCAGCAGAAGATGGCCCAAGTCTTTGGGCCCCTGCACCCATGTGGGAGACCCAGAAGAAGTTCTTGGCTCCTGGCTTTGGATTGGCGCAGCTCCGGCCATTGTGGCCAAATGGGGAGCGCACCAGTGGATAGAAGACCTCTCTCTCTCTCTGCCTCCTCTTCTCTCTCTGTATAATTCTGACTTCCAAATAAATAAATAAATCTTTAAAAAAAAATAAATAACTGAATTAAGGAAAACGCACTACCTAATGAATTCATTACAGAATTAGATCATCACTAAAATTTTTTTTCTGATAGAAGTTACACTACAGTTTTCCTTTGTCCCACGGGGAGATAAAGCTTTTATCTAAATAATTCAAAATTTTAAAAGAATTTAGAGGCAATTTTTAGTCTTCTGAAATTTTTTTTATTTATTTATTTATTTTTTTTTGACAGGCAGAGTGGACAGTGAGAGACAAAGAGAAAGGTCTTCCTTTTGTCGTTGGTTCACCCTCCAATGGCTGCAGCGGCCAGCGCGCTGTGACTGGCACACCGTGCTGATCTGATGGCAGGAGCCAGGTGCTTCTCCTGGTCTCCCATGGGGTGCAGGGCCCAAGCACTTGGGCCATCCTCCACTGCACTCCCGGGCCACAGCAGAGGGCTGGCCTGGAAGAGGGGCAACCGGGACAGAATCCGGCGCCCCGACCGGGACTAGAACCTGGTGTGCCGGCGCCGCAAGGCGGAGGATTAGCCTGTTGAGCCACGGCACCGGCCCCTGAAATTATTTTTAATATTTCTAAAGTCTCAACTTTTACAGTAATAGAACAGGTACTCAATATAAATTACATTTATGTACTTATGGCAGTGGGCATAGGAAAAGCTGCTCTCTTTTGGAACAGTTTTATCACTACTACACGAGTTGTAAATATCATTTTACGTTGTTAAAGTACATTGGAGAATTTTGACTGGAATTTCCAACTTTCTCGAATCAGTTTTGAAATAGTGTGGCTTTGCCCGTAGCCAGAGCCAAGAAGAGATCCCTGTTTCGGCATCACTAGAAAACTCACTCTCGCCCTGAGAGGCTTTTTTTCATCTAAAATCAAGTTCAGAACGTAATTTAAAATTGCCATGGCCATACCCAGCCGAGTCTTTTCTGGCTACATGGTTTAGATACAGAAATGTTTACCCACTGTTTAGAAAAACCTAAATCCCAGTTCAGTCAGCACCCAGTCTAAAACCAAAAGCTACATCCTTACTGGGCCAATCTCTCTAAAGTTCAATTTGCTAAATTATGAACTTACCAGATACTCTATAGCAAAAGGTCCACTTTCCCAAAATGAAATTATATACAAGACTCAAAATTGTGTGAATTCAGTCAGTTGAAAAAGAATGAGACAATTATTTCTATACAGATGTTTCATCTACACAAAACTAGTAACTGCAAAATAAGATGCAGTTGTTTGTTTTTGTAGAACCACCTACTTAAACCTGATTTACATAACAAAGAATTTTCCCTAAAAATGTGAGTCACAGCTTAAAATACTCTTGACCATAGCACAACAGAGATTTCTAGCAATGGTCCTTGCTCCAGCTACTGAGCAGACCTGAGAGGAAACTTAGCAGGAGGTGGTCTTCAGTGCATTAGTGAGTGTTATTCTGCTGCTGTTAAAACTAGCAGGAAGCAGTAGGCATCAGAACTCAGCAAGTCGCTCAGATTTCTCAGAAGGGTTAGCAGCAGGACACCAAGGATGCTTTAAGAGACGGTAAGTGAGCAACGTGAGATTCGCTTCTACAGTTGCCAGATTACTTTGCTTCCCCACAGCGGGAAGGCAGAAGCGGTGGAGAACTCACCACACTGCCACTCTGTGTTTTAGGCTGTTCGGAGCAATCCAAAGCAAAGATAGTATATTCAGAGAGAAAGGCAGGCTCTGCTATCATCCCGGCTAGCAGCTGTCTCATTCAATGTAATAAGCAGAGGTACAAAAATAAAACAAATGATGAAAAACAAATCGTAACAGCATGTTCTCACCGCACGCGTAACACCACAATGGCCCTCACTACCACCACCCCGGCCACAGAGCAGTACGCTGCTGGCGACAGTCAGGAATGGAGATGAGCTGATCAGTTTAGGGTCTCAGAGCCCAACTTACAAACCATGCTCTGTGCTTAGCAGCACAGAGCGGATACACCCAACAGCATCGCAAGCACAGTGTCTCTGGCAATTTCTTTTAAAAACTCACACCAGTAAAAACAATACATGAGGCACAAAGTTTCAGATATGCAACATGAGTAAGTTCTAGACACGTTCTACACAGCATAGTTTCTACAGCTAACATAAAAAGTATTTTACAATTTCTAGCAAGACAGAGCTGGGTAAGCGTTCTTACCACAAATAAAATAAGAATAATAGTATCAGTAGAGTGGGAGGAACTAGAGCCTGCATGGCAGTGATGGCTTCATGGGGTTACGGATTTATCCCCAAACTCAAGCAGCTGTATTCTTTAAGAATGTACAGCGTTTCACACATCAATTAGACCTCAGTAAAGAATAGATTTTTAAAAGCTGCATATTAGAAAAGAACACAAAGCCTTAATATTCATAAATATTGAGTCAACCAAAAAGATAGCATGAGAATGTACACAGAGAGGGTAAAATACAAAAAAACTTCAAATAATCATTTATTTGAACTTATATACAAAATTATTTTTCTCCAAAATAAAAGAGGAGAAACTTCTGAAATGGATATTTACGGTAAGTTTTAAAGACAAATTATATTACACTAATCCTTTTAACAAAATCTCTTTTGTGCTTCAGTTTTCTTTTAGAAACTGTACATTACATATCAAATACTAACGATATGGGTTAGACATACAAGAAATTATAATTAAAATGGACTTTTTGAAAGTGGAAGTTACAGGTCTTCAAATGATAAAACTGCATGGAACTACACACACACACACACACACACACACACACTGTAAACACATGTAAAAGTGGTGAAATCAGGACCAGCCGTGCGGATGTCCAGGGCCCTGCGTGGTAGTATACTATGGTCACACAGTGTCAGTGAAATGTCATCATCTTACCTGAAGTGACATCTCGAGCCCCTGGACGCCACCCTGGCCTCTCCAGGACTCCACGGGGCTTACTGGGAGGCAGGTGATCAGATGGCCCAACATAAGCGGCAGCCCCATGCCCACTCTAACAGGATTCACTGTTCCATTCTCTCGCCCCTGTGAGTCTACAAAAGATCTGTTTCCCAGTCCAGGGTCTCTTTTTCACCTTCCCCCTCCAGCCTGTCAGGCTTCCCCATTAATAAACCCTTTCCCTTACCCCAGTGTTTGGTGGGTTTTGTGGTAGCCTTCCACATAGGGCTTCCTCCACTCCCAAAATTTTTTTAGAATTTTGTTTCAATCTATAATAACCTCAAAATAAAAACCTTAAAACCAAACCCTTTGAAACATTAACTTAGCAGATAATATGTAACCTAATAGAGAACGTATATCTAACAATAACTATCTGAAAATGCTTAAGATCAGAGACGTGGGGGCCGGTGCTGTGGCATAGTAGGTAAAGCCCACCGCCTACAGTGCCGCCATGCTATATGGGTGCTGGTTCAAGTCCCGGCTGCTCCACTTCCTATCCAGCTCTCTACTCTGTCCTGGGATAGCAGTAGAAGATGGCCCAAGTCCTTGAGCCTCTGCACCCACATAGGAGACCGGGAAGAAGCTCCTGGTTCCTGGCTTCAGGTTGGCCTAGCTCCAGCCATTGTGTCCATATGGGGAGTGCACCAGCGGATGGAAGACTCTCTTTCTCTCTGCCTCTGCCTCTCTGTAACTCTGCCTTTCAAATAAATAAATAAATCTTCTAAAAAAATCAGAGACTTTTTAATCTCAGTATTATATGGATACTAACTAGAGCCTTCACTAACTCTCCATCTGGGCCTATATCACACAGCATCATAATTACAGACAGGATAAATTTTTTTTGTCTTGACATGTAATAACTGACACTCCTTAGCTAGGGTTCGAGAACTGACTGTATACTAAATTTTAAATGTGAGGAATAGCAGTGTAATCATCGCCTCCAAGTTTCTACTCTCCAGGAAATTCTGACTCTTGGGCAAACTCAGAAAGATCATCCTTGGAATGAATGTTAAATGTAGTTTAAAGAATACACAAATTCACTCTTCTAAGGTTTCCAAAGTTAATTTTTCTTTTTTTTCTATTTTTTTGACAGGCAGAGTCAGACAGTGAGAGAGAGAGAAAGAGAGAGAGTTATAGACAGCGAGAGAAAGAGAGAAAGGTCTTCCTTGCATTGGTTCACTCCCTAAATGGCTGCTACGGCCGGCACGCTGTGTCGATCTGAGCCAGGAGCCAGGTGCCTCCTCCTGGTCTCCCATGGGGTGCAGGTACCCAAGCACTTGGGCCATCCTCCACTGCCCTCCCGGCTACAGCAGAGAGCTGGCCTGGAAGAGGAGCAACCAGGACTAGTACCCGGCACCCCAACCAGGACTAGAACCCAGGATGCTGGCGCCACAGGTGGAGGATTAGCCAAGTGAGCCACGGTGCCGGTCAAATTTAATTTCTTAAATGAAGTCACTCTAACCCACCCATGTAAATAACTCAAAAATTTACAGGGAAGAATATGTTTAAAATTTTATGAAAAAACAAAAAATTGATGCCCAGCATAGAGAAATGTTGACCTCCATTTTAAAAGATGCTGCTGCCAAACGAAACTGACACAAAGGCCCCACCCCTACAAAAACTCAAGTGCATCAAACTGGCTTCCACTGACAGCAACCTCAAGGTCTAAGGGGCTTTCTTCTCAGCTGTTCTCATTTGCTTCAAATACCTGGGAAAGTCTCGCAAACACTGCTTCTCAAACTCAGTCTCTCTCAAACTCTGTTCAAATTCTAATCCAAGCCGGCGCCACGGCTCACTAGGCTAATCCTCTGCCTTGCGGCGCCGGCACCCCAGGTTCTAGTCCTGGTTGGGGCGCTGGATTCTGTCCTGGTTGCCCCTCTTCCAGGCCAGCTCTCTGCTGTGGCCCGGGAGTGCAGTGGAGGATGGCCCAAGTGCTTGGGCCCTGCACCCCATCGGAGACCAGGAGAAGCACCTGGCTCCTGCCATCGGATCAGCGCGGTGTGCCGGCCACGGCGGCCATTGGAGGGTGAACCAATGGCAAAAAGGAAGACCTTTCTCTCTGTCTCTCTCACTGTCCACTCTGCCTGTCAAAAAAAAAAAAAATTCTAATCCAAATCTTCTACAAATTTACTTCCCATCTTCTATGTTCTGCTCTGAAGCCAAAGTCGACCATTCATGAAGATCATCCAGGATGAGTGTTTGGCCCAGCAGTGAGGCCATGGGTGCAGAAGCCCACATGCACTCTGCATCACAGTACTCAGATTCCACCCCAGGTCTGCTGGTGACTTCATGTACCTCCAGTGTGCACATGGGGAGGCTGCAGGGAATGACTCAAATAGTGGAGTCCAGCAGCACTCTGTCTTGCGAATATTTGTGAGTTAAAGAATAAGCAGCAGGTGTGTGCGGAAGGCCTTCAACCTCTCCTGCTGGTCCCTGACTCGCGTGGGTGCCCCTCTCTGTGTGTCTGTGCTGCTGGCAGGACTACTCAACATTCTTTCTGAATGCCCTCATCTTCCCACTCCTAGCACCAGTCTGAGTTTCACTGTGATCGACTTGTTTGTATCAAGATTTTTTTCTTCATCTCTAAAATTTTTATTTAATTCTTTTTCACATCTATTATAGTTTTGTTTTGGCTTGTTTTCCCCACAAATTTTTTAAAGATTTATTTATAATGCAGAGAAAGAGGGAGAGACAGAGAACTTCCACCTGCTGAATGGCCACAATAGCTGGGGCTGAATCAGGCCAAAGCCTGGAGCCTCCCCTGGGTCTCCCACGTGGGTGCAGGCGCCCAAGCACTTGGATCATCTGCTGCTGATTTCCCAGACGCATCGACAGGAAGCTGGATCAGAAGCAGAACAGCGGGTCTTGAACAGGAAACCATATGGGATGCCAGAGTCAAGGGCAGCAGGTTAACCCATTATGCTACAACACTGGCCCCAAATTTCTGTTCTTTTAATAAAGTTATTATGTATTTGTGTTACAAAAAATTTTTGTTTTGAAGTCTTTTCAAGACTGGTCTATAATTTTAATTTCATCTGGGATACATTTATATCTCAATTTTTGTTTTTATTGGCTGCCTTCTTAGCATTTTAGAATTTTCATTTACAGGCTCGTTTTGAGAAAAATACCACCTTTCTCATTTCTGCAACCATCCCTCTCACCCAGCCAATCTGACTCCCACGACCCAGTATGAGTTTCCTATTCTTGCCATAAACTCCACCACTAAGACAATGATGCCTCCCTAACAACAGCAGTTACCCATCGCAGGCCACAGAGAGTGCTGGGCGGCAGTTAGCAAGAGCTTTTCTCAACCTCTTTTCACCATGGTTTAAGAGCCCCCGTTAGCCTCTGACTTGTAACACAAAATCCAACTCCCTAGAATCTTTTCATCCTTCTCAACCAGAATTGGAAAAGAAAATTAGGGGCCAGCGCTGCGACACAGCAGGTGAAGCTGCCGCCTGCAACGCCATCATCCCATAGGGTGCCAGTTCATGTTGCGGCTGCTCCACTTCTGATCCTGCTCCCTACTAATGGCTTGGGAAAAGCAGCAGAGGATGGCCCAGCAGATGGAAGATCTCTCTCTCTCTCTGACTCTGACTATGACTGTGACTATGACTATGACTCTCAAATAAAAAAATAGGGGCCAGTGCTGTGGCATAGTGGGTAAAGCCGCCACCTATTGTTCTGGCATCTCATATGGGTACCAGTTCGAGACCCAGCTGCTCTACTTCCATTCTAGCTCTCTGCTAAGGCATGGGAAAGCAGAAGATGGCCCAAGTGCTTGGGCCCCTGCACCCACATGGGAGGCCCTGAAGAAACTCCTGGCTCCTGGCTTCGGATGGGCACAGCTCCCGCCATTGTAGCCATTTGGGGAATGACCAAAGGATGGAAGATTTCTCTCTTTCTCTCTGCATCTGTCTCTCTGTAACACTCTGCCTTTCAAATAAATAAATAATCTTTACAAAATAGATTTATACAAATAAAATCAATAATTTTTTTAAAAAAAAGGAAATTGACTTTCAAATAAATAAATCTTTAAAAAAAAAAAGGGAAGTTAAGTCCTAAAGCCTGCTCTACGGTGCCCGCCACATGTAATGAACCGAAGTGTGCCCTATGCATTTAGTACAGTACTATAGCAAACTACTATCCCAGCTGAAGGTGGTTGCTTCTGCCCCAGCAGTAAGCCCTCTAGGCCCAGGGCTTCAGTCTCTCGGCCCAGGAAGACTCACTTCCTTCGTGAACCCAGATATCTCTCAGTTTCTTTAAAGTTTGACTTACTCCTTCTGCATTTTTTTTTTTTTTTGAAACAATGAGGGTACCTCAAGGGTAAATCATGGCATGATCTGACCAAAAGTCTTCACACGAAGATTTAGCGTGGTAGGTGGCATGCCACTGTGACTGATTATTGCTAATAACCGGCAGTTTTTTGCCCAGTGAAAAGCTTCCTTGAAATTCCTTAAGAAACTGACAACTATCTCTCACATATAATGATGGGCAGGGACAGGAAATAAGAGGTTTACCTATAAATCCCTCTGTCTTGAAAACAAGTAGCCCTGTCTCTATCTTCCCAGACACTGTTATACACAATGGCTACTAGCAACACTTAACAATTTTGTGTCAACTAAACTAATTTCATTCTTATTCACAATTCTGTATACTTTTTAAAAGTAGCTCTATAATATACCCAGCAGAAGATACAAGAATCAAATTGTCTACAGCAGGGGCTAGCATTGTGGTACAGTGGGTTAAGCTACCACCTGTGATGCCAGCACCCTACATGAGCACCAGTTCACATCCTCACTGGTCCATTTCCAAGACAGATCCCTGCTGGTGGCCTACACTCCTGTGGGAGACCCAGATGACGTTCCTGACTCAGCCTGGCCCAGCCCCAGCCACTGCTGGCATCTGGGGCATGAACCAGCAGATAAAAGACCCCTCTCTCTTTCCCTCTCCCTCTCTGTAACTCTGCCTCTCAAATAATTAAAATAGATCTATAAGTAAAAGAAAAAGAAAACTGATATCCTGAAAACTATAAAATAATTTTAATAAATTAACTCAATAGAGGAGGAAGACAGCAAGCTTCCTGATGAATTGTAATAAAGACAGCACAGAAAGTATAAACCACTCTCTTCAAAAACACAGCTGAGAGAAATATAAGTAACCATCCAAGCAGGCGCAGCAGTTTAGTACAGATGCACTGTGACCAGAAAAGAGCTGATTTAAGGAATATTAGGATGGCTAATTATATAACCCATGTCCTATATCACTACATCAAAAATATGCATTTATAAGAACTGAATAAATGCCAAAGGGCAAATTAACAGGACTTTTACCTTCATTAACTGACAGCGAAGAGGTAGTTTACTCAGTAACTTCTACTGAAGTAAATGCCTATCAGCTTTGAAAGTCAATTCATTAGGGGAAAAATTAACTCCAAAGTTAGGAAAGAATGTTCCTCATCCATCATTGAAAATACCTCTTAGTAATCCCTAAAGGATACTGGATTTAAGTTTAAAAGTTCTAAAACAGGGGGTCGGCACTGTGGTGCAGCAGGTTAAAGCCCTGGTCTGAAGCACCGGCATCCCATATGGGCGCCGGTTCTAGTCCCAGCTGCTCCTCTTCCGATCCAGCTCTCTGCTGTGGCCTGGGAAAGCAGTAGAAGATGGCCCAAGTGCTCGGACCCCTGCACCCACATGGGAGACCCGGAAGAAGCTGCTGGCTCCTGGCTCCAGATTGGCACAGCTCTGGCTGTTGCGGCCATCTGGGGAGTGAACCAGCGGATGGAAGACCTCTCTCTCACTCTGACTCTCCTCTCTCTATGTAACTCTGACTTTCAAATAAATAAAATAAATCTTTAAAAGAGTTCTAAAACAGAATACATTTCTAAAATGTGCTTTAGAGGGGCTGGCGCCTGCAACACTAGCATTCCATACGGTGTGCTAACTTGATTCCCAGCTGCTCCACCTTCCAACTCAGCTCCCTGTTAATGACTGTGAAAGCAGCAGAAGCCAGCACAATGACCTGGGCCTCTGCAGCCATTTGAGAGACAGGACTGAAGCTCCTGACTCCTAGCTTTGGCCTGCCCAGCCCCAGTGCTACATAGCCACTTGGGAAGTGAACCAGCAATGAAAGATCTCTGTCTGTCTCTCTGTTTCCCTTTCTCTCTGTAACTCTGCCTTTTAAATAAATAAGTCTTTTTAAAAAATAATAAAATGTGCTTAAGAATTATCAAAAACCGAGAGCATCAGGAATCTTAGTGCAAACTAACCTAAAAATGCAAAACAGCATATCATTTCTATAAAGTGAGAATAAAAAAGAAAAAGTGACATCTTTTCTGAGGCGTGGGAGAGATCTGGGCTGTAATTACCCAGCCCAAATCAGTGTCTGCGTCAGCGTTTCCTTCCCTGCGATGTACCGCAACACAGTTTAGCGCCTGTGTTGTCCAAGCGCTCCCCTGCCGCACACACAGAAAGCAGTTTCCTTTTCTGTAGGACAGCTACCTTTTCTGTCTGACTCACAAATTACAAGAATCTTCGTACCTCACAGGAGCCCTGTGAAAGCATACTCACGTCACAATTTTAGAGAGGAGGAAGCTGAGACTCTGCGAAATTGAGAAAGCTGCCACAAGTCACAAATCAAAAGGGATGAAATCCTACAATCCTTCCACTACTCTGGACTGTCCCTCTGCACACAGGAAAGCAACACAGCCTATGATAGGTATGAACAGAACAGAATCCATTATTAACTAAAATTATTTCCATGCTTTTTTTTTTTTGACAGGCAGAGTGGACAGTGAGAGAGAGAGAGACAGAGAGAAAGGTCTTCCTTTTTGCCATTGGTTCACCCTCCAATGGCCGCTGCGGCTGGCGCACTGTGCCGATCCAAAGCCAGGAGTCAGGTGCTTCTCCTGGTCTCCCATGGGGTGCAGGGCCCAAGGACCTGGGCCATCTTCCACTGCACTCGTGGGCCACAGCAGAGGGCTGTCCATGCTTCTTTTTAACACATGCTCCCCCACTCCCACCCCACCCACCCCCAGCAAAGGATGAGACACACTGAGCTCTGGAATCTAACTTAAACCGGAAAGGGTGTTGGGCCTCATTGTTGAGACACTGGTCAGGACACCGTGTCTCCCTCTGCAGTACCAGATTCATTCCTAGCCTGCGCCTTACCTCAGCTTCCTGTCATGCTGAACTTGAGAGGCGTAGTGATGGCTCACGTGACTGGGTCCTGCCACCCACACGGAGCACCTGGATTGAGTTTCCAGCTCCAGTCTTCAGCCTGGCCCAGCCCCAACCATTGCAAGCATTTGGGAAGTGAACAGCAGACTGAGTTGGGAGTGGGGCTGTTCTCTCTCTATCCTCCTTCCTCCTTATCTCTCATAGAGATTAAAAGATATAGATGAAAATGCTTAACATATGAGTCCCCAGGATAACGAGGACAAACCTATGTTGGCCCCTAATCCATGAGGAAATGTCAGGAAGAGACCAAACTAGAGAGCAGGATTGGAGGAAAAGTAGATGCTCCAGGAAGACAAAGAGGAGTAACAGCTCTAGGACTCAAGTCCACGTAATGGTCCATCTGTTTCTCTTTCCCTCACAGAGGAACCTATGTTAAACTGAGCAACCCTCTACTTTTCAATAGCTATCCCCGGGCCGACACTGTGGCACACTGAGTAAATTTAGCCACCACCTTCAGTGCCAGCATCCCACATGGGCACTGGTTCGTATCCTGGCCGCTCCACTTCCGACCCAGCTCCCAGCTAATGGCCTGAGAAAGCAGCAGAAGATGGTCCAAGTGATGTGGGACAGCTCAGATAGGTAATTTTAAGTTCAGCGGCTAGAAGCCACACCTCCTTCACTTTGTGTTGTCATGTTCATCTACCTGTCAATCAGGGGACCCCTTTCCAGGAAGTACCTCCTCTTACCTGGGACGTCGGGGTGGTGCCAAGTAAACACGTCAATTTTCCCAAGCGCATAAAAAGCTAGGAGGAAGAAAAGTACGCTCTCTCCTCCCCTGGACTCAGGACAAGCATAGCGGGGTATGGTAATTCCATTTCTTTAGCCCCATTCTCCGAAAATGAAGCCCTAATGAGCCTGTGAATTTTTCTCATTTTGTAAATAAAGTTTATTTACACTGAATGCCCTGTTTGGGCCTATATTTAGAATTCTTCTCTAAGTAAAAGGCAAGAACCTAGAAAATTAATTTAGGCCCAAAACTCAGCCCATAACACAAGTACTTGGGCCTCTGCACTCACATGAGAGACCCAGAAGTAGCTCCTGGCTTCAGATCAGCCCAGCTCTGGCTGTTGTGGCCATCTAGGGAGTGAACCAGAGGATGGAAGATCGATCTCTCTCTCTCTCTCTCTCCAACTCTACCTTTCAAATAAAATAAATAAATCTTTTTAAAAAAAAATAGCTGTCCCAAATCAACAGCTTAGTGAGCACTTACTGTCTGCAAGGCACCATGCAGCAATTTACATGCTGTGTTATTGGGAGTCCCTGTAACAGCAGCACAGAAAGTTACTATTCCCTTTGTACAATTGAGAAAAACTGAATTGTTGAAAAGTTAATTTTTGAGGCCTGGAGGTTTGGTGGAGCAGGTAAAGCCACCACCTGCAGTGCTGGCATCCCATATGGGTTCCAGTTCGAGTCTTGGTGGCTCCACTTCCAATCCAGCTCTTGCTATGGCCTGGGAGTGCAGTGGAAGATGGCCCAAGCGCTTGGGCCCCTGCACTCATGTGGGAGACCAGGATGTAGCTTCTGGTTCCTGGCTTCAGCCTGGCCCTGGTCTTCACTTCCCCTGGTCTTTGCAGCCATTTGGGGAGTGAAACAGCAGATGGAAGATCGATCTCTCTCTCTCTCTCTCACACTCACTCTCGCTCTCACTCTGCCTTTCAAATAAATAAAATAAATCTTAAAAAAAAAAGGCAATAGTAACAAGTTATTTTAAGGGTTTCAACAATATTGTATGCAAACCAATATACAATAATACCAATCAACATACTGAGTATAAGAATAATTCTGGGCCGGTGCCGTGGCTCCACAGGCTAATCCTCCACCTTGCGGCGCCGGCACACCGGGTTCTAGTCCCGGTTGGGGCGCCGGATTCTGTCCCGGTTGCCCCTCTTCCAGGCCAGCCCTCTGCTGTGGCCCGGGAGTGCAGTGGAGGATGGCCCAGGTGCTTGGGCCCTGCACCCCATGGGAGACCAGGAAAAAGCACCTGGCTCCTGCCATCGGATGAGCGCGGTGCGCCAGCCACAGCGCGCCAACCGCGGCAGCCATTGGAGGGTGAACCAACGGCAAAAGGAAGACCTTTCTCTCTGTCTCTCTCTCTCTCACTGTCCACTCTGCCTGTCCCAAAAAAAAAAAAAAAAAAAAGAATAATTCTGGGGCTGGTGCCGTGGCGCAGTAGGTTAATCCTCTGCCTGTGGCGCCAGCATCCCATATAGGTGCTGGTTCTAGTCCCAGCTGCTCCACTTCTGATCCAGCTCTCTGCGATGGCCTAGGAAAGCAATAGAAGATGGCCCAAGTGCTTGGGCCCCTGTACCCACATGGAAGACCAGGAAGAAGCACTTGGCTCCTGGCTTCGGATCGGCACAGCTCCACCTGTTGCGGCCATCTGGGGAGTGAACCAACAGATGGAAGAACTTTCTCTCTGTCTCTCCCTCCCACTGTCTGTAAATCTATTTCTCAAATAAATAAATAAAATATTTAAAAAAATAAATAATTCTATTAACACTGATTCAAAAATAGTACTGCAACTTCCATTCAAACTGGTTACATATGTAAACTAAGTTCAACATTGCACTTGAAATCAGTTACAGAAATGCAGTATTCTGAGTAACACATTAGGAAATAAGATCCGAAGGAAATTATGCCTATACTCTATACTTTTACATGACTTTATCAGATCATTTACATATATGCACCAATGTTACAGTGTATGTGTTATTAACTTTGTTATTAACTTTGAACAAAAAACTGTACAATGAAGCTTTTAATTATTTTGCTATCAATATCTACTCAATAAAAATGAAAATAATCATTTGTTTTAAAGTACATTTCAAATTTGAAAGGCAGGGTGATAGAGAGCAAGCTGTTTCATCTGCTGGTTTATTCCCCAGATGGCCACAAAGCCGGGGCTGGACCAGGCTGCGGCCAAGAGCAGGAACCCCAGCCATGCCTCCCACCCTGGTGGCAGGGACCAAGTACAGGGATCATCCTTCCCAGGCACATTAGCAGGGAAGTGGATCAGAAGCAGAGCAGCCAGGACTAAGGCTGGCACTCTGATGCCGGATGCTGGGTTTGCCAGCAACCGTTTCACCTCCTTTGCCACAATGCTGGTCCCCCATCAGGACAATCTGGAAATAGCTTTCAAGGTTTTAAATGTGCTTACATCCTGTCACTAGCAATTCCATTCCCAAAAACCTATACTAAAAAATAGCAGTACTATAAACATACCAAAATACGAGAAGTCTTCAAAACTTCATGAAAAATGAGTATTATGAAAAAAGCTATACATGGATTTGAAAATCTTTTTCCATAAAATTAATTTATCTTTTAATTTCACTTTTCCACATTCTTTTTTTTTTTTTTTTTTGACAGGCAGAGTTAGTGAGAGAGAGACAGAGAGAAAGGTCTTCCTTCCGTTGGTTCACCCCCCCAAATGGTTGCTACAGCCAGCATGCTGTGCCGATCCAAAGCCAGGAGCCAGGTGCTTTCTCCTGGTCTCCCATGCAGGTGCAGGGCCCAAGGACTTAGGTCATCCTCCACTGCCTTCCCAGGCCACAGCAGAGAGCTGGACTGGAAGAGGAGCAACCAGGACAGAATCTGGCATCCCAATTGGGACTAGAACCTGGGATGCCAGCACCGCAGGTGGAATATTAGCCTAATGAGCTGCGGCGCTGGACTCACTTTTCCACATTCTGAAGTATCCTCATATGTACAATGTCCACTACAGCACTATTTGTAATACTAAAAATTATAAAAATTAATTTCTAATATTCAAACTTTCTCCAAATCCACTTATAGACTTAACGCAATCTCAGTCAAAATCCTTATAGGTTTGTTTTCCTACAGTTCGTGCTTTTTTTTTTTTTTTTTGACAGGCAGAGTTAGACAGTGAGAGAGAGAGAGAGAGAGAAAGAGAAAGAGAGAGAAAGGTCTTCCTTCTGTTGGTTCACCCCCTAAATGGCTGCTATGGCCGGCACGCTGTGCCGATCCGAGCCAGGTGCTTCTCCTGGTCTCCCATGCGGGTGCAGGGCCCAAGCACTTGGGCCATCCTCCACTGCACTCCCGGGCCACAGCAGAGAGCTAGACTGGAAGAGGGGCAACCGGGACAGAACCGGCGCTCTGACAGGGACTAGAACCCAGGGTGCTGGTGTCGCAGGCAGAGGACTAGCCAAGTGAACCGTGGCGCCAGCCTGTTCGTGCATTATTTTAAGTGGGATTTTTTTGAGGAATGTAAATATTTGATTCAAAAACTTACATGGAATTCTATGGAAAGGAGTAAGAATAACCAAGACACTGAACAAGCATTAAGCAGAAAGCCTGCTCTACTGGCAGCAAGAATTAATGTAGAATGATAGTCATTAAGCCACCACAGATCATTTCCAAGTGAAGTATGCATCGAGCGCAAAAAGCAAAACAAGATAATACGGGAGGATATTTTCAGGATAAGAAAAGAATTCTTTAAAATTTTTTTTTAATTAATGTATTTGAAAGACAGAGAGACAGAGACCTCCCTTGCACTGGTTCACTCCCCAAAAGCCTGCAACAGCCTCAAACTAGGGCTAAGGTGGTCAGCTGAGAACTCAGTCCAGGCCTCGGGTGGGTGACGGGACCCATCACCTGACCACCACCTCTGCCTCCTATGTTCTGCTTTAGCGGGAAGCTACAGTCAGAAGCAGAGCAAGTACTGAACCAGCCACCAGCCACCCCGACAATTCTCCATGAAAAAACAGAGAACGCTAGCCATCAAAGAAAATGAACTATTGATGAATTGGACAGTATATTAGAACTAAGAATTTTTGATCAAAGAATACCACTAAGAGAATGAAAGACAAAAAAGAATGATACAGACCCAATAAGAACTCTATCCATGTTGTATAAAAGAACTCATATAAATCAGCAAGAAAAAGACAATCCAAAGGAAAAAAGGGCAAGAGATTTCAACAAGCATTTGATAACAGGAGATATCAGATGGCCAATAAACAGATGAGCAATGCATAATTTATTTTCAGAGAAATACAAATGAAAGCACAATGAAAGAACATAACACACCCAGCAGAATGGCTGAAATTAAAGACTGAAGGACGCGGAGCAAAAGCAACTTCCGCGAACTCCTGCTGGGAAGGTGTATCTCTACAACCACCCTGGGAAACAACTAGTGTCGTCTTCCGTGTGTAAAGCTAGCTAGGTCTCCTCTACGCCACTGATGCTACTCCAAAATACATGCCAGCAGAAAGGCAGGTTCATGCATGTCCACTAATGCTCACAGCAGCCAAACGCTGGGGACAACCCAAATGTTTAGTTATGGTGTTTACATTAAGAATGCAAACTTAGGGCCGGCGCCATGGCTCAACAGGCTAATCCTCCGCCTTGCGGCGCCGGCACACGGGGTTCTAGTCCCGGTCGGGGCGCCGGATTCTGTCCCGGTTGCCCCTCTTCCAGGCCAGCCCTCTGCTGTGGCCCGGGAGTGCAGGGGAGGATGGCCCAGGTGCTTGGGCCCTGCACCCCATGGGGAGACCAGGAAAAGCACCTGGCTCCTGGCTC
>CM027407.1:153722841-153762504 GCA_015711505.1 Sylvilagus bachmani | reverse complement strand
CCAGGTGCTTGGGCCCTGCACCCCATGGGGAGACCAGGAAAAGCACCTGGCTCCTGGCTCCTGCCATCGGACGAGCGCGGTGCGCCGGCCGCAGCGCACTGTCTGCGGCGGCCATTGGAGGGTGAACCAACGGCAAAGGAAGACCTTTCTCTCTGTCTCTCTCTCTCACTGTCCACTCTGCCTGTCAAAAAAAAAAAAAAAAAAGAATGCAAACTTAGGTGGTCACATTTTAAAGAAAAGGAACCAGGGGCCAGCACCATGGCTCACTTGGTTAATCCGCCACCTGTGGCGTCTGTATCCCATATGGGCACCGGGTTCTAGTCCCAGTTGCTCCTCTCCCAGTCCAGCTCTCTGCTGTGGCCCGGGAAGGCAGTGGAAGATGGCCCAAGTGCTTGGGCCCTGCACCCCATGGGAGACCAGGAAAAGCACCTGGCACCTGGCTTCGGATCGGTGCAGCACCAGCCATGGTGGCCATTTGGGGGGGTGAACCAACGGAAGGAAGACCTTTCTCTCTGTCTCTCTCTCCCACTGTCCACTCTACCTGTCAAGTAAATTAAAAGAAAAAAGAAAAGAAAAAGAAAAGGAAGGAAGCAAGCGAATGCCACAACTCCAGGATGGTGGTGCTCTCGCAGGCACAGGGGAGGAGCACTGAGCCCTGGCAGGACCCCTCTTCTTGACCATGGGAATTGACTTCGTGATTTATGCTTTGCCCTCTTTTCTGCATTTGTGTCACACTTCACAGGAAAAAAAAATGAATTTTGGTTCTAGTTACTGGTTACATGGCACAGTGAAGTTACTTCTCAGTTCCTTCTCACCAGTTTGAGAACATGGGACGTTTTCCCATAAGATGACATGTTGAACAAACTGTTATCAAACTATTCTGAAAGCTTCAACATTAAATGCAGAGTACATTATTCTCTCAAAGAGCTCAAGACTAATCGTGTAATTAATAAAAACAGTATCTAGGATATTATGTCATTGACCTGTCAAAACAATTTCCCATTTTATCAGCAGCAGCATTACATTTCCGATCAATGTGCTCCTTGTGAGAGGGATTTCAGAAAAGACATTTCAAGCTTACCTCTCTATTGGGTGTACCTTCATCAAGCTGCTCTGTAAACGAAGAGGTCCTGTTCCTGGTTCTTGCCGGTGCTGCAGAACTGGAGGGAGCCTAGATTTAAACGTGATTGCATAATTAGAAAAGGCTGACGTCATCGCATGCACTGGGTACTGAGCACTCCTTCCCTCAGTGCAAGTTCAGAGACTCAGAGAAACAAAGGAAAAGAGCAAACACATGAGAAACAGAGGGATGATGTCTACCAAAATAAATCAGCCGGAACACCCAGCTGACCTACTTTGCTCTTGGCCGGACTCTGCCACCCATTACAACTGTGATGTTAGCTAAGGTTACTTTTGATGGCTATGTCTCTCCAATTACAAAATAAGGTTGTAGGGGCCAGCTCCGTGGCTCCGTGGCACAGTGGATTAATCCTCTGCCAGCGGCACTGGCATCCCATATGGGCACCAGTTCTAGTCCCAGCTGCTCCTCTTCCAACCCAGCTCTCTGCTGTGACCTGGGAAAGCAGTAGAAGATGGCCCAAGTGTTTGGGCCCCTGCACCCACATGGGAGACCGGGAGGAAGCTCCTGGCTCCTGGCTTTGGATCGGTGCAGCTCCAGTCGTTGCAGTCATCTGGGGAGTGAACCAGCAGAAGGAAGACCTTTCTCTCTGTCTCTCCCTCTCACTGTCTGTAACTCTACCTCTCAAATAAATAAATAAAAATCCTTTAAAAAATAAGTAAGGTTGTAATGGTACCATTACATGGATAAGTTTAGGGAAAACTGAAGCAAAGTGAGGAATACATGAAAATTCTCTGTACTACCTTTGTAACTTATAATCAAAATTATTTCAAAATTAAAAGTTCATTTTTTTCAAAATAAGCTTGTCACTTCAGTCTTCAATGTCTCCTCCAGCTCTGACATTCCATTCTAAGAAGAGCACAGGCAGACCGCGCCATCCCATCTTCAAGGTCTTTGCCTTGAACCTAGCTCATATACCACAGTTGGATAATGAGATTCTAAGGGCAGTCTGACTCCTGTAATCCTTCACACAAAAACCATCAGGAGAAAGAACCCAAAAGTTAAAATAACATCAGCTCTAACATGAGCTTTAAAAAAATCTTGAAAGTACAAAACCAACTTCAAGACCCCGAAATGACTGTAACAAAACAGATCTGAACTTATCTACACAGGAAAATGAGTAACTCTCAATGCCGCAGCCTTTCGTAGTCTCCACAGCTCTACACAAAAGACATCTAATGAGTATCTGTCAAGTCCATGAGTGAACAAGTGACCTCTGACCTGTCAACCCTGTGTCCCTACTGCTTTGGTTGGGCTGGGAATGAGAGGTCATGAGGAACAGTGTACATGCATATACACACACAGACAGCCTTAATTTACAATAAACATTAACACTATGGGAGGAGAGACACCAATCAGATCCTTACCTCACACTTAAACTGTATTAAAGATTTTAATTTCTTTTTACACACACCCCCCACAGGAGTCTATTTCTATCACCTCCTAATAGGAAAGATTTTGATATCAAGCAGAAAGCAGAAGGAGCAGTTCAACTGGAAGGCAGAGGAAAGCAGCTACAACAGATCACAGGGGTTCAATGATCAAAGTCTCTTCTATAAATAGCTCTAATAAATCCATTAGTTAGAAGACTGACTAACCGAGTCATTTTATCTGGGGCAGGAAAGCTAAACTCCACCAGACACACCCACGTAAGGCTCTGAGTCACAAGTGAGCAACATGAGAAAACAGACATGGAAAACTGAAGTCCATCTCTGGCAAGCATGAAGACAGAACTCATGCAGCCTAAGGAGATGCACCCCAGTGCAAGCTGAGGCAGCTGCAATACCACATCAGAGCAGTCTCCCAATGTGGGCGGAGGCAGCAATCAGTCCAAACTCTGGCCCCTTAAGGAGATTCTGTAATCCATGGAATACCTTTAACAAATTCCTTTTCTGCTTATCTAGATGGACTGAGTTCTGTTGCTTTAAGTTAAGAAATCCAACCACACCACCCCTTCTAAAAAAAAAAAGTCCAAAAAATTGAGGCATCTACATTCTACATCTGTCTGGATTTGAATCCTGGCTCTGCCTCCAGACTCCAGCTTCCTAGGCTAATGCAGACCCTGGGAGGCAGGGGTGATAGCCCAAGTAATTGGGCTCTTGCATACATGGGAGTCCTAGATTGTGACTCCTGGCTTCAGCCCTGCCCAACCCTGGCCCTTGCAGGCATCTGGGAGAAAGCTAGACTTGGGAATCTCGCTAGCTCTCACACTCTCTGCATCTCAATAAATAAAAACAAAAATGTTAAAGGTAACAGGTGAATGTAGAATAAGGCTGAGGCTTTATCAGTGGTTAAATGTCTACAAAATGTCTAACGAAGGTGGCGGGCACTGTGGCACAGCAGGTTCGGCCACTGCTTCAAATGCCCACGGCCCATAGAAAGAGTATCTGCAATCAAGTCCTGCTTCTGTTTCCAAGCCAGCTTTCTGTGAATGCGCACCCTGAGAGGCAGCGTCTAACGGCTTGGTTCAAGCACACTCATCTGAGACCCAGTTGGGAGTGCCTGGCTCCTGGCTGGTCCAGCCCTGGGTACTGTGGGCATCTGGGGAGTGAACCAGCAGATGGAAGATATCTCTCTGTCTGCCTTTCAAATAAAATTAAGAACATAAACTTTAAAAACATTTTTTTAAAGAAAAGGTATGACTAAGAGTCAACATTGTGGGGCCAGCACTGTGGCTCACTTAGTTAATCCTCCGCCTGCAGCACTGGCATCCCATATGGGCGCCAGTTCTAGTCATGGTTGCTCCTCTTGCAGTTCAGCTCTCTGCTGTCGCCCAGGAGGGCAGTGGAGGATGGCCCAAGTGCTTGGGCCCCTGCATCCTCATGGGAGACCAGGGAGAAGTACCTAGCTCCTGGCTTCGGATCAGCGCAGCGCCGGCCACAGCAGCCATTTGGGGAGTGAACCAATTGAAGGAAGACCTTGCTCTCTGTCTCTCTCACTGTCTATAACTTTACCTGTCAAATAAAAGAAAAAAAAAAAAGTCAACATTGTGCTTTAAAAATGAGAAGGGAGGGGCCAGTGCTGTGGTGCAGCAGGTTAAAGCCCCAGACTGCAGTGCCAGCATCCCATGTGGGTGCCAGTTTGAGTCCTGGCTGCTCCAATTCCCATCCAGCTCTCTGCTATTGCATGGGAAAGCAGCAGAGGACGGCCCAAGTCCTCGGGTCCCCACACCTGCGTGAGAGACCCAGAGGAGGTTCCTGGCTCGGCTTCAGATTAATGCAGCTCCAACTGTTGCAGCCAGTTGGGGAGTGGACCAGCGGATGGAAGAACTCTCTCTCTCTCTTTCTCTCTCTCTCTCTGACTCTTCTTCTCTAAGTTTCAAGTAAATAAATAAATCTTTTTTAAAAATGAGTAGGGAAAGCAGTTGCTGAACAGTTTATTCTAAGACCAAAGCTAAATTATAAATGCTCAGATTATGCCTAACATCACTTTCACTAAAATTAAGGGAAATCCAATAAACCCTCCCACCCCCACAGCCATAGTCTGGAAACCAGGCAGCTCCAAGGTTAAGTGCCTCAAGGCTGCCCTCCGAGCAGGAAGAGCTCCACCAGGACAGACGTACAGCAGTATGCAGGCTCTTTAGGAAAGGGACTGAGCGGGTAAAAAGTCAGGGAAGTAATTAGAAAGGTAGGACTAGAATAAAGGAAGTATCTCTTGACCAACCACTGTCTTTCAGTGACTCCGTCATTAAGATCTTTGGGTTATCAATGCAGCTATCCAAAGATCTGCAGGCCAGGAAAGGGCTACTCTAGAGTGTGAACTTCCCCAATCATCTGAAAAATACACTCATGGTAAATTTTAGAAGCTGGCAGGATGGCTTAGAGCCTGACCTCATGTGAGTCTAGTCAGCAACCGAGAGCACGCATCAGCCCTCGATAAAACATAAAATCAAATGATGGGTGGGGCTTACAAAGTTAAAGAAGAGGGTCTAAAACACCTGTCCTCAGAAAACTAACATCACTGGGAATAACCTGACCTGGCGGTTTCTTGTTCTTCCTCTGCAATTGTGAGAGTAAGCAGCACATGAAAGAATGGATGCAACTATAAAGTAAAAAAAAAAAAAAAAAACCCTGCATGAAGAGCTAACTGCACGTGAGCATTCGTCCCAGGAGCCCAAGATCCTCACTTTAGAAGGAGCTACAAAAGAGTTAGGACACTCACATCCTACACGGGAGGGCCTGGGTTGGATCCCTGTCGCCAGCTCCTGACTCCAGCTTCCTGCTGATGCAGAACCTGGGAGACAGCAGTGGGAACAGCATAATTGGGTTCCTGCTACCCATGTGGGAAACCCGGATGGAGTTCCTGGCTCTCAGATTCCTCCCCCTGGCCACTGTGGGTATGTGGGAGGTGAACCAGCAGATGGGAGGGCTTTTTCTCTTTCTCTCTGCCTCCTACATAAATAATTTAAAAAAAAAAAAAAATGGGACTTGCGTTCTTCAAACCAAATTTGAGCTCATTAATTCTCACAGCCATTAGAAATCTGTGAAGTCAGATTTCTAAGCTATCTGCCAAGACTTGTGATGGTTACATATCTAGGCTCATGATTAATATTTTTTCCCACCAAGTAAATATTAACCGATCACAGGCCTCAATTTCAGTACAAGAAAAATCAGTTTAGTCACTGTATCAGGAAAACACGGTATAAGAAAACCTGCAGCCGGTGCCGCGGCTCACTAGGCTAATCCTCTGCCTTACGGCGCCGGCACCCCAGGTTCTAGTCCTGGTCGGGGCGCCGGATTCTGTCCCGGTTGCTCCTCTTCCAGTCCAGCTCTCTGCTGTGGCCCAGGAGTGCAGTGGAGGATGGCCCAAGTGCTTGGGTCCTGCACCTGCATGGGAGACCAGGAGAAGCACCTGGCTCCTGGCTTCAGATCGGCACGGTGTGCCGGCCACAGCGCACCGGCCGCAGCGGCCATTGGGGGTGAACCATTGGAAAGAGGAAGATATTTCTCTCTGTCTCTCTCTCTCTCTCTGTCCACTCTGCCTGTCAAAAAGAAAGAAAGAAAGAAAGAGAGAGAGAGAGAGAGAGAGAGAGAGAGAGAGAAAGAGAGAAAGAAAGAGAGAGAGAGAGAGAGAAAGAAAGAAAGAAAGAAAGAAAGAAAGAAAGAAAGAAAGAAAGAAAGAAAGAAAGAAAACCTGCCGCAGAAGGCAAAAGATGAAGAGACTGAAGAAAGCAGCAGACAAATCCAGTATTAAACAAAATGTATTTTATTGAGGGGAATTATGGACTGGGAATTTTATACAGATAAAGGTGGCTCATGGCAAACCACAACACACCCGGACTTCCTCGGGAAACAGTGACCCTTGAGATTATCTGATGTCTGAATACCCCCCAGGGCTCGAGGTAATGCTCTAAGTTACGGAAAGGGTAAGACAGCGGTTATAACCAACAGCTGTGGTCACATCAACTGAGTCCCCACAGCGCTGTGATAGGCGCAGTTCACTCCTGCCCCGTGAATTCACCACTCACACGATTATATTACATGGCAAAGGAATTTCTAAGGCATATTTAAGGTCATAATGAGTTGAGCTTGAAATAATCAAAAGCCGAGCTGGATTGGTCTAACCTAATTAGAAGTCCTCAAATAAGGAGGTGGAGAACAGAAAGCAGAGAAGTGCGCTCCCGCCCCCTGAAGGCCAGCACAAAGCCTGTGGGGCCGCGGCCAGGAAGGGATTCCCCTCAACAGCCGATACGGAAGGAGAACCCCAGTCCTAGAACCACAGAGCACACGGGAGGACCCTGAGCTCCCGATGGGCACACAGCCTGGACGACAGCTCAGTCTCAGCTGTGTGAGACCTGCAGAGAGCCCAGTCATAGCACACCAAGCATCAGACCCACACAACCACGGAACAGTAACTGGCTATTAGGCACGAAGCTTGTGGTAATTTATTATGCAGCATGAGAAAACAACATAGTCACCTTTGGGATTAAGCCTTGGATACCTTTTCCTGTACCATGACTTTTCTTTTTTTTTTTTTTAAGATGTATTTATTTATTTATTTGAAAGTCAGAGTTACACAGAGAGAGGTGCAGAGAGAGGGAGAGAAAGAGAGAGAGAAAGAGGAAGGGGGAAGGGGGAGGGGGAGGGAGAGGGGGAGGGAGGGGGGAGGGAGAGGGAGAGGGGGAGAGAGAGAGAGAGAAAGGTCTTCCATCCATTTGTTCACTCCCCAATTGGCAACAACAGCTGGAGCTGTGCTGATCCGAAGCCAAGAGCCAGGAGCTTCTTCTGGGTCTCCCACGCGGATGCAGGGGCCCAAGGACTTGGGCCATCTTCTACTGCTTTCCCAGGTCATAGCAGAGAGCTGGATCGGAAATGGAGCAGCCGGTCTCAGCTCATGTGGAAGTGGAGCAGCCAGTCTTGTCCATATGGGATACCGGCTCTTCAGGCCAGGGCGTTAACCTGCTGCACCACAGCGCTGGCCCCACCATGACTTTTCAATAGCCATCAAGTATATTCAGATGTCATCCTTACGCTTTCCAGAAATGACTTCCTGTATGCAGCCACAAGACCCTTGCACACACCAATAATGCTGCAACTATCTGTCTCTCAACTCTGATACAGAGACTACACCTACCCTTCAAGGCAAATGCATTACCCAACACAGCACCTTGCAGACACTGTTAAATATACTCTACAATTACAACTGCTTTCAAATACAACCAACCAACCAGAGAAGCAGGACAGACATCATTCCCCACTTCCTGACGAGAATGTAAACAACTCAGATTGCATACTACAAACTCTGGCTTAGCACAGGGGTGTCTGTCTTTCCTTTTTTTTAACCTGCAAAGCAGAAAGAGATCTTCCTTGATGTTTCACTCCCCCAAATGCCCACAACGGCCAGGGCTGGGCCAAGCTGAAGTTAGGACCCTGGAACTCATTCTGGGTCTCCTATGTGGAAGGCAGAGGTCCCAAATACTTGAGCCATCACCTGCAGCCTCCCAGAGTACACACCAGCAGCAGCTGTAGAGCCACGACTGGGAGCGCAGGACTACGGGTATGGACATGGGATGTAAGTGTCCCAAGCAGCATCTTAACTGCTGGGACGAACACCTGCCTCCAGCACACGGGTCTTCTGACTGCTCCATCTACTTCTGCAGGATTCTTTTATAAAATGTTATATATTTTTGGTCGGCGCTGTGGCTCAATAGGCTAATCCTCCGCCTGCGGTGCCAGCACACCGGGTTCTAGTCCCTGTCGGGGTGCCGGATTCTGTCCTGGTTGCCCCTCTTCCAGGCCAGCTCTCTGCTGTGGCCCGGGAGTGCAGTGGAGGATGGCCCAAGTGCTTGGGCCCTGCACCCCATGGGAGACCAGGAGGAAGCACCTGGCTCCTGGCTTTGGATCAGCGCGGTGCACCGGCCGCAGCGCGCCATCCATTGGAGGGTGAACCAACGGCAAAGGAAGACCCTTCTCTCTATCTCTCTCTCTCACTGTCCACTCTGTCAAAAAAAAAAAAAAAAAAGGTTATATATTTTTGAGAGGTAGAGAAAGAGAGCAAGCTCAACTGCTGGTTCATTCCCCAAATGTCAACAACGGCCAGGGCTGAACTGGCACCAGGGCCCAAGTCAAGAGCCAAAGCTAGGAGCCAGGAATTCAACCCAGGTCTCCCATGTGGGTGACAACAACCCAACTACTTCAGCCATCACTGCTGCTTCCCAGGGTTCACATTAGCAGGAAGCTGAAGTCAAGAGCCAGAGCCAGGAGGGAAAAAAAAAAAAAAAAACAGGTACTCCGATGCGGTACGTGGGTGCCTTGACCATTAGAATAAACACCCCCTTCCCCCCAACATCCAGCTCGTTAGATCACTGTTTCTCACACTTTTTCCCTCTGGGACTCACAGTCAAACTAATAATGATGAGGATGATACCACTCAATGTACAGACACACCTCTAAAACAGAGTTTTATAGAACAAGCTTAACCTGTATGACATGAAAAACCTCATTCTCTGATCTAATTTATTTTCTCAATAAAAAAAAAAAAAAGTAGCTACCCCCAGGAACGTGCATTTGCACGTCCATGAGGACGTGACCTGGGAAGCCCATGCCACATCAGAGGGCCTGGGCTTGCGTCCCAGCTCTGCTCCAGGTTCCAGCTTCCTGTTCTCGTACATCCTGGGAGGCAGCAGGTGATAGCTCTAGATTGTTTCCAGCTCCTGTCTTTGCACTGGCCCACCCCAGCTCCAGTGGACACTGATGAGTATAGCAACAGATGGGAGAATTTCTTTCTCCCTCTCTTTCAAATAAATTAAATAGATAAAAAATTTTAAACAAAGTTTATTCTATTAGGACTGTATGATCTGGATATTGCACAGAAAGAACATTTAAGAAACAGAATTATTATTAGAGACATTCATGTGTATCTCAAAATTTCTTCAGGCATCAATAATTTTTTTTTAATTTATTTATTTGAGAGGCAGAGTTACGAACAGAGAGAGACAGAGAGATCTTCTATCCATTGGTTCACTCCCCATATAGCTGCAACAGCCAGAGCTGAGCTAATCCAATCAATCCAAAACCAGGAGCTGGGAGTTTCTTCCGGGTCTACCACACAGGCATATGTGCCCAAGCACCTGGGTCATCTTCCACTGCTCTCACAGGCCATAAGCAGCTAGCTGGATCTGAAGTGGAGCAGCTGGGACTCGAACCAGCCACATGGGATAGTGGCACCACAGATGGAGGCTTAACCTACTAAGCCATAATAGCACCGGCCCCTATCAATGAAGCTTAACCATTTTGAATCTATAGCTTTTTGACTAATTTCCATTTTCTAAGATACAAGGAAGCTGAACATAATTTAACATTTTTGAGGTCAGCTGTCACTCCCGTCAATACTGCTATCCACGCTGGCCTGCTACTAGTTTAGAAGCTACTTACATTTACTGGAACTGAGGGCAAAATAAGCATAAAGAGGCACTACGTGAGGATTATTTTTCTTATAAATAATATGAGTTATGAAATGTATAGTTAGTGACATTAACACTTTTGATGCTCAATTTTTACTTATTTCCCACTTCTCAACATTACTCTGCACAAGCATAATAAATACCTGATTTTTTTTCCTCTTTCTCCCTCCCACACCTACAGATAATCATCACGTAAGCACATAACCAAAGAATCTTCATCACGGCACAGATGAAAGTCACTGCCAACTCCATTTAACATCCCAGCTCTAAAACAATGGTTGGGGCTGGCACTGTGGCCTGCAGTGCCGGCATTCTATATGGGTGCTGGTTCGAATCCTGACGGCTCCACTTCCAATCCAGCTTCCTATTAATACACTTAGGAAAGCAGAGAACAATGGTCAAAGTCCTTGGGCCCCTGCACCACATGGGAGACCCAGAAGAAGCTGCTGGCTCCTGGCTTCAACCTGGCCTAGCCCCAGCTGTTGCAGCCATTTGGGGAGTGAACCACTGGATGGAAGACTCTCTCTCTCTCTCTCTTACCTTTCAAATAAATATACCTTAAAAAAAAGAAATAAATAAAACAGTGGCCACGATAACAGGTCAATTCTTGAGTAAACCTTTGAATTTTAGTTATTAGAATTGTTACAGGTGGCAGGGCGTTGTGGCAAAGCAGCTTAAGCCATTGCCTGCAACACCAGCATCCCATATGGGCACCAGTTCATGTCCCAGATGCTCTACGTTTGATGCAGTTCCCTGCAAATGCCCCTGGGAAAGCAACAGAAGATGGTCCAAGTGTTTGGGCCCCTGCACCCACGTGGGAGACCAGATTGAAGTTCCTAGCTCCTGACTTAAACCTGGCCCAGCTCTGGCCATTGAGACCATTTGAGGAATGAACCAATGGACAGAAAATCCATTTCTTTCTCTCTCTCTCTCTCTCTCTCTCCTTCTCTGTAACTCTTTCAAATAAATAATCTTTATTTAAAAAATTACTAGTTTCTCATCCTGATGTCTAAGATAGAGGTGTCAGAAATGAAATGTTCTTCATGTTATAAATGTTTATCTCTTAAAAACAGCCCTTCAATATAGTGAAATCCACTTAACCAAAAATAATGTAAGGAAAAAGTCCAGTTAGACATGGCAGCTGGAAATATGCTCCTATTTCTCTCTACTTCTCTCCCAAAGAGTTCAGAAATTTCAACCAATTTTCAGAAGGCTGTATGTGAATGAAAAAAGGGGGGGGGGGACAGATTTTAGAATGGGGGCCAGCATTGTAGCACAGCAGGTTAACGCCCTGGCCTGAAGCGACAGCATTTCATATGGGTGCCGGTTCGAGACCTTGCTGTTCCACTTCCAATCCCGCTCTCTGCTATGGCTTGGGAAAGCAGTAGAAGATGGCCCAAGTCCTTGGGCCCCTGCACCCACATGGAAGACCTGGAAGAAGCTCCTGGCTCCTGGCCTCGGATCAGCACAGCTCCGGTTGTTGCAGCCAACTAAGGAGTAAACCATTGGATGGAAGACCTCTCTCTCTCTCTCTCTCTCTCTCTCTCTCTGCCTCTCCCCTCTCTGTGTAACTCTTTCAAATAAATAAATAAATCATTTTTTTTTTAAAAAGGGGGCCGGCACTGTGGCTTACTTGGTTGATCTTCCACCTGCAGCGCCAGTATCCCATGTGGGCGCCGGGTTCTGGTCTCGTTTGCTCCTCTTCCAGTCCAGCTCTCTGCCCGGGAAGGTGGTGGAGGATGGCCCAAGTGCTTGGGCCCCTGCACCCGCATGGGAGACCAGGGGGAAGTGCCTGGGTCCTGGCTTCGGATTGGTGTAGCACCGGCTGTGGCAGCCATTTGAGGGTGAACCAACGAAGGAAGACCTTTCTCTCTGTCTCTTTCACTGCCTAACTCTATCTGTCAAATAAAAAAATTTTTAAAAATTAAGAAGAAGAAGAATTGAGCACGGTTGGTGACATCACGATACCAGGGCCCTAACGAAGGGAAGACTGATGAGAAGAAGGCCTCTTTGCCTGTTTCATCCCCAAAGCCCTAGTAAGACTCAGAACCTTAAGCAAAAGGCATAACAGGATGTAGAAGTGAAGAGGCAGGACCAAAGCCAGAAAGACTAGCTCAAAGATCCCCAGAGCCTCTGGCCCACCCTGCACAGCCTCTGAGGGAGCAACGAGGCTCCAGACTGGGCAGCACCAAGCGCAGGGAGCTGGGGCAGAGGGAAAGTCTACAGCCAAACTTAGAGGGACTGAGTGACAGTCTGTGCGGTGCTGGGGGAGCCGCGGCCCCTCCCGGGCAGCTAGGCTTCCCACAACAGAACGCTTCTCTGGAGACACTCCATGGCCGCCTAGAAAGGACCTCTGGTTGCTGACACGTGGGTATCCCCCCGAGGAACAAAGCCACTTACAGCCCATCAACCAGCAGAGAACCCTCTCTATCCCTGTCACATGCTACTCCCACACAGCATGGGCACCTTCACTGCCTTAACCTGAATATGACCAGACATCCAAGAGCATTCAATACTTGAAGAAAATCTCCAATGTCAAAGAGCCAAATAAATAAATAAATAAATGAACCTGGAAAAAGCAAAATCAATAAATATGAAAAGAGAATGTCAAAACAAAGAACATGCGTCTAATATTATCAGAAAGATCAAAGACTTTATATGTATAATAAGAGCAATGCTATGAAAAAGCAAAAGATAGTAAGAAACAGCACCGGAAATTTTAAAAATAAGTCAACCAAAAGTAAAAATCCAGTTGAAAATTAGATAAACTGAAAAACATCTCTCAGAAGTGGGACAAAAACATACATAGACGATAGAGTAAAAAAATAGACCACCTATCTATAGGGTGCAGAAGCCAACTCACGGAGCTCCAGGAGGGAAGAGAACAGAGGAGAGGAACTGTCAGGAGTGATCATGTACAAGTCTCCATGGATCCAAGCACAGACATCTCCCTCCCTGATATGCCCACCGAGTTCCCACCACTGTGCAAAGAAATCCATCTGAGGCACAAATGTCGTGAATTCTCAGACAAGACAAAAAGGATGGGCCCTGAACTCTGAAAAGAAAGAATGATCTCCCCACAGCAACACCAGCAATGGCAAACAATGGTTTAAAAACCCTTTTAGAAGTACTAGCCCCTTAGAACGATGTAACATACTCTTTGACAGAAATAAAGCAACATTTTGTTTTAAATTTTAAGTAAAAAGTCTTGACTATCTGGGCTGGCATTGTGGCACAGTGGGTAAAGCCACCTCTTCCGATGTTGGCATCTCATATGGGCGCCAGTTCAATACCTGCTCCACCTCCAATCCAGCTCCCTGCTAACACACCTGGGAAAGAAGCAGAAGATGGCCCAAGTGCTTGGGTCTCTGCACCTTCGCGGGAGGCCTGGAAGGAGTCCTGACTGCTGGCTTTGCCTGGCTCACTCCAAGCCGTGCGTCCATTTGGGGAGGGACCCAGCAGCTGGAAGCACTTGTCTGTGCTCACTCACTCACTCTCTGCCTCCGCCTCTGTCTGTATAACTCTGACTGCCAAATAAGTAAATAAATCTCTTTTTTCAAGATTTATTTGTTTATTTGGAAGATAGAGTTACAGAGAGGCAGCGGCAGAGAGAGAGAGAGAGTGAACACAGGCAAGTGTTTCCATCTGCTGGGTCCCTCCCCAAATGATAGCAAGAGCAGGAGCTGGGAGCTTCCTCTGGGTCCCCCACGTGGGTGCAGGGGCCCAAGCACTGGGGCCACATTCCACTGTTTCCCAGGCCATATCAGAGAGCTGGATGGCAAGTGGAGCAGCCAGGTCTCGAACTGGCATCCATATGGGATGCCGGCACTGCAGGTGGCAGCTTTACCCACTACACCACAGCGCTGGCCACATAAATAAATCTTAATTTAAAAAAAAAAAAAAAAGCTCTGAACTCTAGTTCAAAATTTTTAAAACATCATGACTATCTAACATGCTCAGTACAGATACTCAGGAAAATTTAAAGGCATCATACTTAGATTAAAAGGTGATCTAGGGGCTGGTGCTGTGGCATAGCAGATAAAGCCGCCACCTGCAGTGCCAGCATCCCATATGGGTGACGGTTCATGTCCCAGCTGCTCCACTTCCAAACCAGCTCTCTGTTATGGCCTAGGAGAGCAGTGGAAGATGGCCCAAGTCCTTGGGCCCCTGCTCCCACGTGGGTGAACAGAAGAAGCTCCTGGCTTCAGATCAGTGCAGCTCCCAGCCATTGCAGCCATCTGGGGAGTGAACCAGTGGATGGAAGACTTTTCTTTCTTTCTCTCTCTCTCTCTCTCTCTCTCTCTCTCTCTCTCTCTCTCTTCCTCCCTCCCTCCCTCCCTCCCTCCCTCCCTCCCTCTGCATCTCTGTAACTGCCTTTCAAGCAAATAAATAAATCTTTAAAAAAAAAAAGTGATCTATTTTTCACCCTAACTCTCATCCAACAGCCGATAATGTGCAAGAAGTAGACTAATACCCTCCACAGTTCATGTCCATACAGTGCATGTCAACTCAACTGAATGTTTCTATAAGGGAAGATAGAAAAATTAGATAGCATCTTACTAAGGTGTTCCAGTAATACCCAGTGTATGAGAACGAGCGAGATGGAGGTATGAGAGACTCAAGGAAGAGGTGGACAAACCCAGGATTACACAAAGTGTGGTTTCCTGGGGAGGCTTAAGGACAGAAGTGAGTCACAGGCAACCATGAAACACACGGACTGCCGCACCACGCAGCATGGCTCATGGCTACTCGGAATGAACCCTCACTGTCCTGTCTCAGGAGATAGGAACATTCAGGAGAGACATTCGAAGTGCCAAGTAAGAGGCAGGGTATCTTAAGGACTGTATTACCTCACAGGTTTTGGGATGACCTCCAGGGTGACCTCAGGGGTAAGATGGCTGTGGTCATCAAGCTGAATGCCTACACAGAACATGTAATTGCAGAGAACTCACAACTTCAATATCAAACATTTGAGCCTGGCTGCTCCACTTCTGATCCAGCTCCCTACAAATGCGCCTGGGAAAGCAGCGGAGGATGGCCCAAGTGCTTGGGCCCCTGCACCCATGTGGGAGACCAGGAAGAAGCTTCTGGCTCCTGGCTTTGGCCTCGACCAGCCCCAGCCATTGCAGCCACTTGGGGAGTGAACTAGCAGATGGAAGATCTCTCCATCTCTCCTTCTAACTCTGCCTTTCAAATAAATCAATCTTTAAAAAAAAGAGAAACCCTAAAAATCAGATAAATCAAAAAACAGACTTTAATATACATGTATATATAAAGCTTATCTTCTCAGAGGTTTAAGAAGTTATACTTTCTATGAAACAAACACAGCTGAAAACTAACACAAAGCAACAGCACAGTCCAGTGGTTATACCAGGTGTAGTGACACTGAGGCATGGTTACGTAGGAAAAAAATTCAGAAGGGAGGCCAGCGCCGTGGCTCAACAGGCTAATCCTCCGCCTTGGGGCACCGGCACACCAGGTTCTAGTCCCGGTCAGTCGGGGCGCTGGATTCTGTCCCGGTTGCTCCTCTTCCAGGCCAGCCCTCTGCTGTGGCCCGGGAGTACAGTGGAGGATGGCCCAAGTGCTTGGGCCCTGCACCCCATGGGAGACCAGGATAAAGCACCTAGCACCTGGCTCCTGCCATCGGATGAGCGCGGTGCGCAGGCCGCAGCGCGCTGGCCGCGGCAGCCATTGGAGGGTGAACCAACGACAAAGGAAGACCTTTCTCTCTGTCTCTCTCACTGTCCACTCTGCCTGTCAAAAAAAAAAAAAAAAAAATTCAGAAGGGGTCGGCACGGTGGTATGGCAGGTAAAGCTGCCGCCTGCACTGCCGGCATCCCATGTGGGCGCTGGTTCGAGTCCCGGATGTTCCACTTCAAATCCAGCTCTCTGCTATGGCCTGGGAAAGCAATAGAGCATGGCCCAAATGCTTGGGCCCCTGTACACACATGAAAGAACTGGAAGAAGCTCCTGGCTCCTGGTTTCAGATCAGCACAGCTCTGGCCATTGCAGCCACCCGGGAAGTGAACCAGTGGATGAAAGACCTCTCTCTCTCTCTGCCTAACAAATAAATAAATAAATGTTTTTTTTTAAAAAAAAAAAAGGTTGTGCAAAAAGAAATTCAGGAATTGTGTTACACAGTAGAGTGACTATGGATAATGCACCATATTATATGATTATACTATAACATACCCTATATTTCTCTTAAAAAGCTAGAAGAGGAGTACACATTTGGCACAGAGGTTCAGATGCTGCTCGGGGTACCCACACCCTGGATCAGAATGCCTGGGTTTGAGTTCCAGTTCCGTTTCTGATTCTAGCTTCCCGCTATAACATGAAGCCTGTGAGGCAGTAGGTGACGAGCAAAGGACTTGGGTCCCTGCCATCCATGTGGCGGATCTGGATAAATTTCCAGGCTCCCAGTTTTAGCCTGGCCAGGCCCAGCTGTTGTGAGCATTTAGTGAATCAGCAGATGGAAGATCTATCTTTCAAATGAATGAATAAAAATTAAAATGATAAGCTAGAAGGAATTTTGAATGTGTTCACCATAAAGGAATTAAGGTTTAAGTATCTATGTTTACTGTGATTTTTAAACACTACACAATGTATATGTGTACCAAACCTCACACGGTGCATCATACATATGATGGGATTTCAAAAGTTTAGGAAAAGTGTGATTAGAGAAATGGGGCAGATGTTCAGCTCAGTGTTTAAGATGCTGCTTGGGACACCCACATGTTGCATCAGAGTGCCCATTAAGTCCTGGCTCCTGTTACTGTGCACCTGTGAGCAATGGCGGCTCCTAATTCAGCCTGCTCCAGCCTTGGCTACTGTAGGTATTTGAGGAGTGAACCAACAGATAGAGTTCACTCACTGTCTTTCAAATGAAAAGTGAAAATATTTTTCTTTTTCTTTTCTTTTTTTTTTTTTTTGACAGGCAGAGTGGACAGTGAGAGAGAGAGACAGAGAGAAAGGTCTTCCTTTGCCATTGGTTCACCCCCCAGTGGCCGCTGCGGCCAGCATGCTGCAGCCGGCACACTGCACTGATCAGAAGGCAGGAGCCAGGTGCTTCTCCTGGTCTCCCATGCGGGTGCAGGGCCCAAGCACTTGGGCCATCCTCCACTGCCTTCCCGGGCCACAGCAGAGAGCTGGACAGGAAGAGGAGTGACCGGGACAGAATCCGGCGCCCCGACCAGGACTAGAACCCAGTGTGCCAGTGCTGCAGGCGGAGGATTAGCCTATTGAGCTGCGGCGCCGGTGAAAATATTTTTCTTAAAAGGTAAAAATAAAAAATGTAAACTTCAGGGGTGCCAGTTCTGTCCCAGTTGCTCCTCTTCCAGGCCAGCTCTCTGCTGTGGCCCGGGAGTGCAGTGGAGGATGGCCCAAGTGCTTGGGCCCTGCACCCCATGGGAGACCAGGAGAAGCACCTGGCTCCTGGCTTCGGATCGGCGCAGCATCAGCCGTAGCAGCATTTGGGGGTGAACCAACGGAAGGAAGACCTTTCTGTCTCTCTCTCACTGTCTAACTCTGCTTATCAAAAAAAAAAAAAAAAAGTAAGCTTCAGTTCTCAACACAAGCTCCATCAAGCTCAAGACACTTCTGTAAGCAACGATGGCAGCAAGGACCCTCCACGTAACTGGGGCCCTGGAGATGTAACCACATCCATGCAGCCTTTTCCATACTATTAACTGGAGACAAATGGGTGTCACTTGGAGATTTTCTTTTAAAATTAGGGAACAAAATAAAGTCAAAAGAAACTGAACCAGGACTTTATGGTGGATGGCTAATTGTTTCCCATAAAAGCTTCCCAAATTTGCCCTTATTTGATGAGAAATGTGAACTTTCTACTGAAGCTTTCTTTTGCTACAACTTTAACTACTGTTCTCAGAACACTCTCCTAACATGCTAATGCTATCACTCTTCGGTCCTTCAGAAAGTCCACACACAAAATGCCTTAAGCAATAACAAAACTCTAGTGCCGGGACCTTCGCTCTTGACCAGTCCGGTTCTGCTTAGACTGCAACACCTCCACCCTGAGCAGCTCTGGCTCTGTGCGCTGTCTTCTGGACGGGATGGCACAGCCACATCTCACCTGCCACAATCATTTGAAGAAATGCTCTGCTCCTGGCCCCCATCAAGCAGCAGGTCTGCTCAACTTTAATTTTTCAGTCAGAACCGTGTAAGCTGAACCAATTGAGATGCCATGGTACAGGCTATTACTTCTGCTATTAATCATTAGTGCTCTTCACTTACAGCATGATTAATTTTTTCCTCAAATTGAGGCTGCAGGCTTCATCTTCAGCACCATCTTGTCCCTTCTTAAAGTGAGTCACCCATTTGTAAACTGCTAATTTATTTGGGGAACTGTCCCCATAAACTTCTGAGGAAGCATTAACGACTTCACCATTCTTGTACCCAAGCAGGATTCACGTAGCCCTGATAGGGACTCTTCAAACTGAGGTCTTATCCTCTGAGAGTCTCAAACGAGATCCTCCTCCAACACGGCACAACAAATCAATACAAGTTATTTTGGTGCAAAGATTTTGAAATCCACATGGAAAATTCCCATTTTCCATTAACTTTTTGAAGACCCCTTCCTATTTAATTGTATAATTCTTCTGTATCAGGGTTTTTTTTGTTTTGTTTTGTTTTGTTTTAGACTTATTTGAAAGGCAGAGTGACAGAGAGCAAGGGAGAGAATGACAGATTTTCTATATGCTGGTTCACCCCCAAATGTCCACAATGGCCAGGACTGGCCCAGCCGGAAGCCTGGAACTACATGTGGGTCTCCCACATGGGTGGCAGGGGCCCAAGGACTTGGGCACTCTTCCACTGCTTTCCCAGGCAGGCACATTAGCAGGGCGCTGGATCAGAACCAGCATTCCAGTATGCGATGCCAGTGCTGCAAGCAGCAGGTTAACCTGCTGTGCCACCAAACCAGCCCCTAAAACAGTTTTTAATTAAAAAAGAAACAAGGAGGCAGCGCTGTGGCACAGCAGGTTAAGCTGCCACCTGCAGCGCCAGCACCCCACACGGGCGCCAGGTTGCATCCCGGCTGCTCCACTTCCGATCCAGCTCCCGGCTGATGCACCTGGGAAAGCACAGGGGGATGGAACCAGAAGAGAACTGAGTTTCTATCAGTACTGAACATGGTCAATTTACTTTCAAGTTCTGGATAAATATACACATTACCCCAGAGAACTGTTTTACATGTGGTTCACACAGAGTGATTTTACTGGACTCCGAGGCACCATCTCGGAAGCAGCTTTCAGCTACGCCACCTGCCAGTCACCAGCTTTTACTACTGCTAGTTCTAGCAGCAACGTCTTTGTTTATACAGAACTTATTTTCATAAAGAGAAACTAAACACCACAAATGAAAAATAGCATACTCAATATCCCATTAGCACTTAGATCTTTTTTTTTTTTTGACAGGCAGAGTTAGACAGTGAGAGAGAGAGAGAGACACAGAAAGGTCTTCCTTCCATTGGTTCACCCCCAAATGGCCACTCTGGCCGGCACGCTGTGCCAATCCAAAGCCAGGAGCCAGGTGCTTCTCCTGGTCTCCCATGGGGTGCAGGGCCCAAGCACCTGGGCCATCCTCCACTGCCCTCCCGGGCCACAGCAGAGAGCTGGACTAGAGGAGCAACCGGGACAGAATCCGGCGCCCCGACCGGGACTAGAACCCGGGGTGCCGGCGCCGCAGGTGGAGGATTAGCCTCGTGAGCCGCGGCGCCGGCCAGCACTTCCATCTTTCCTACACTTTGCACAATGGTACACGTAAATACACTTACATATAGTAGTTTTCCCGCAAAACTGGGATCACAGTCTACGTGCTTTTCCTCCGTTTCACACCTACACACCTATATTCCTGGGTAACACTTTTCGGGGGGCTGTAACGCTAAGTGTGCAGCATCAGTAAGGGCCCAATAAACGCCGGCCTCGTCTCAAGGCGCAGGATGACTGACCCCGACTCGGGGTTGACCGGCTCTGCCCGGCCAGCTTACAGCCAACCAAAGCCCGGGCGGCCAGGTCCACCACACACGCGATCTTCCCAGGACCACCTGGAGAGCCCCGGGCCACCAATTACGTAACCTCAGGGCTCCCCGTTCTGAGCCCCAGCGCCGCGCAGCCAGCACGGACCGGGCCGGCGGGCCGCAGTCAGACGCCAGCCGCAGTGCCGCGGCCGGGTCCGGGGTCCGGGGTCCGCAGCGCGCACCTGCGCGGGGCGGCTGTCGGGGGTCGGATGACGGCGTGGGAGGCGGCAGACGCCTCCGTGGGGCTGATTGACTATTGTTATTATTTCGGGGGCCGGAGGCAAAGGCGAGAGACCCCCACGCGCCGAGCTGAGCCCCGCGCACAGCCCCCGCGCCCGCCCAGCCGGACTCGTGACCCCGGGCACGCCGCCGCCCTCCCCCGCGGGGGCCGGGGACGACTGCCACGAGTCCCAAGGGGTCAGAGGTCGGAGGTCACGAGGGCTCCGGCCACGATCTGTCCACGCTCTCGGGGACGCAGTCTGGGGGCCGCGCGGGTCAGGGGTCACGGAGGACCGCCTCAGGCCGGGGCGAGAGGTCAGAGGTCTCGGAGGGGCGTCCCCGCCGCCCTCTCGCGCCCCGGGCCGGCGTCAGGGGCCGCGAGCGGCGGCCTCGTACCTGCGCAGGAGCCAGCGCCTGCTGGAGCTGCTGCTGCTCCTCGCTGATCTTCTGCTTCAGTTTCTTGAACATGGCGCGGCCCGGGTCCTGAGTGTGCAGACGAGACCTGAGGGGCAGCGGCTTCTCCCTGCTCCAGCGACCGCGGGGGCCGGGCTCGCGGGCGGGTCGGGACACTCGTCCCGCGGGTGTCGGCGTCGCCGCCGCCGCGTCTCCTTCTCCCGGGTGCCACCGGCTGGCCTCGGCCCCCCATCCAGCCCCGGCGGCGGCGGCGACAACGGCAGCAGGTGCGCGGTGCGCCCAGGGCGCCTGCGCGGCCGACGTGGAGCTCGCCGAGGAAGCCCTACGGAGTGCCGGAGGGGACAAGGCAGACGGCGGCGCCCGCGCATGCGTGCTGGGGCCGGGCCGCGGGGGCGCCGGAGAGCGCTGCCCGGAGCGCGGAGCACCGCGAGTGCGCGTGTGCAGGGAGGTCCCCGGCGGGACCCTCCTGCCTTCCTCCGGCCCGGGCCCGGATGGCTCCCACCGCAGTCGCCTCACTGAAATCGCGTGTGTTCAGATGCGTCCCCGAACCGGGCCCCTGGGGATGTGAATCCTCTTGGTGGGTCGTGAGCGTGATGAGTGGGCTTGCACGCGTCGGCGTGGGCTGTGCCTCCCTCGGACCCGGTTAGGTCGCCGTCCGCACGCGACTTGGGAGGATTTGGGGGAAAACAAGAGGCGGTGCTGTGAGAGGTGCTGGTCGCCCTGACAGCGCAGCCCTCCCGGAGATGTCAGTGTGTGTGTGTGTGCGCGCGACGCGTCCACGCCCTGGGCTTGGACCGCTGCCACGTCCTCAAACCCCCGTCCGCCGCCTGCGCGTGGACCTCTGCACGCATCCGGCCTTCGCTTCTAGCAAGCTGTATTGAGGGCAGTAAACGAGCACACAGCGCACGCTTGGCCAAGGCCTGTTCGCACGGTGAACACCCACGTGGTTAGCACAGGCGCCCTTGGCTCTCAGAGCCTGAAGCTCCATAGGCCTCAAAGCTGCTGCCAGCGCCAGTGCCCCCTATGCAGCCTCACCCCAACAGCCCTCTGCACATCAGACTCAATTTTATATGTATCCGCGTGTGTAGACACACACACGCACAGACCCCATCGACACAGACTTTAAGTAGTAATAAGTGAATGAGAGAGTTGAGTGACCACGTAGACAAAGATCTGAAGTTGGGGGCAGAGGTGGGCAGTTGTTTGGCCCCCGTTGAATGCGGGGTTCAGTGCTGGCCTTGGCTCTTCCTGCTGGTGGAGATCCCGGGAGGCAGCAGCGATGTCTTGAGCAGTTGGGTTCCTGTCCCATGCGTCAGAGACCTGGGTTCAGTCCCAGCCCCCAGCTTTGGCCTACACCCAGTCCTGGGCATTGCTGGCATTTGGGGAGTGAGCCAGCAGATAGGAGCTCTGTCAGTCTCTTCCTGTCAAGTAAATAAAAATTTTAAAAGGGGGCTGGTGTTTGGCACAGTGGTTAAGTTGCCTCTGAGGATGCCTGCATCCCGTTTTGGTTTGCCTGGGTTCAAGTCTTCCTTCTGATTCCAACTGCAGCTCCCTGCTCATGCGAACCCTGAGACATAGCAGGTGGTGGCTCGAGTACTTGGGTCCCTGGCACCCTTGTGAGCTCCAGGCTCCTGGCTTCAGCCTGGCTAGCTCTGGCTGTGGGATCTGGGAAGTGAACCAGCAGGTGAAAGACTTCTCTTTGTTTGTCCTTCTCTCTGTTTCCCTACCTTTCAAATAAAATTTAAAAAGAAAAGTTTAAAAAAAAAATCAGAAGAGGTCCAATTATGTGAGATAAGAGATAGCCTTGGTAGACTGCAAAAATTAAGAGTACCGTATAGGTTTATTTAAGAACCATGAGAGATTAACTTGCAGAGAAATGAAGCAGGCGGGGGCTGTGAGGAAGCCTCACGTTTCAGTGAAATCCTAAACGTGATGAAGGGCGTCACCCCTATCAGCTCTTCCCCAGAGCTCTCCCTCGTCTTCAGCCACTCGGTGCCACCAGCGTGGGTGCAGATGCCCTCCCTAGGGCTCTGACATTACCCCACGTCTCAGAGCACCGCACTAACAGCCGGAGCACCCTGCCGCGCCTGTCTTCCATGATAGTGATTTTTTTTTCTTTTGACAGGCAGAGTTAAGCAGTGAGAGAGAGAGAGACAGAGAGAAAGGTCTTCCTTCTGTTGGTTCACTCCCCAAATGGCCGCTACGGCCGGCGCACTGCGCTGATCCGAAGTCAGGAGCCAGGTGCTTCCTCCTGGTCTCCCATGGGGTGCAGGGCCCAAGCACTTGGGCCATCCTCCACGTCCTTCCCGGGCCACAGCAGAGAGCTGGACTGGAAGAGAAGCAACCAGGACAGAATCCGGCGCCCCAACCGGGACTAGAACCCGGGGTGCCAGAGTCGCAGGCGGAAGATTAGCCTAGTGAGCCGTGGTGCCAGCCCACGATAGTGATCTGAACTCAACTCCCAGTGGCTGCCCATGGACTGGCGCACCTTTCTGCAGAGCAGGACACTGCAAATGGGCTGGCACCCAGTATCATGGCCGAAAGCTTCATCGCCCTGAAATGTACCCACATATTTCAACACAAAGAAGCAGTCCTCGTAATTACAGGACAATCCTAATTATTGCTGTTCTTCTGCCCCTTCCGATTATAAGCACCACCTCCGTGTTCCAGGAAGTTCTCAGAATAACATGGTCACTAGGACTACGCTTCAGAAAACAGCATTGCCTCTATTAGCACGTTCCTTTCCAGGTATATCAATGGTCGGCTTCTGCACAGTGCCTCAAGTCACTACTTGGGACACCCACATCCCATGTCAGAGTGGCAGGTTCAAGTCCCCACTGCTCCGCTTCCAATCTGGCGTCCTGCTAACACGCAACCTGCCAGGCAGAGGTGGTGACTCGACACTTGCATTCCTGCCACTCTACAGGATAGAGCTCCTGCTCCCGGCTTCAGCCTGGCCTGGCCTAAGCTGTTACAAGCATTTGGGGAGTGAACCAGCAGATGGACTATCTCTCCTCTCTCTCCCCCTGTCTCTCTGCCTTTCAAATTAAAATGGTAAAAGACCGTTTTTAAGCAAAATTTTTAAAAGTTGATGGGAAAAAGGCTGCTAGCCAAAAGAACCATACGCAGATGAAACCTTGAATTCTGATTTCCTCCTTTCTGACCACAAATGCTTTATCAGCCCTTTTGCTTCACCACAAATCGCACATTCTTAGCCCTCATCAAGAATCTTCATACGTGCAAACCACAGAAGTTAGCACCGTGGCTCAGAGATGCTGATTTACAGTCCAGCTCTCTGCACTTCATTATCTTCATCTGGAACATCTTAGGCTTCGTGGGATTAGTGTGAGGTTTCGATGAAATGATATACCTAACAGGTACAGCTCATAGTCGATGGTATTTGTGAATTCCAGGAATCTCAAGGGCTTCTGGCTAGAAAGACTCCCTGTGTGTGTGTTGAGAGCTCTAGCCTAGTGCTTTCCCTGAGCCTGACTGGCGTCCCCACTAGGCTCTTAGGTCTGGGAAGGTAAGGACCATGGCTGTTCTGTGACTCAGCCAGTGTTCGAGCAGGCCCTGACGCTGCCTCTCTACAGAATGAGTCTTAGCACACACACACCTGGCCGCTGGACAGCTTGCCCTAATGACCCAGGTCCACACCGAAATCCCCCACCACGGCACTCCACCGTCACGCCCCCCCTGTGTTTCCTCCCGCCCTCTTGCTTCTCTTCATAAGCTTAGTGTGTTTCTGTGTGTTTCTGCCTTACTTACAGCATCTCCATCTACCTGGTTCCCAGGTAAAAAGTGTGCAAGGGGGGCCCGCATTCTGGCGTAGCAGGTAAAGCTGCCACTGTGATACCAGCATCCCATATGGGTGCCAGTTTGTGTCCCGGCTGCTCCACTCCGACCTGGCTCCCTGCTAATGGCCCGGGAGTGCAGTGGAGGATGGCCCAAGTGCTTGGGCCCTGCACCCCATGGGAGACCAGGAGGAAGTGCCTGGCTCCTGGCTTTGGATCGATGCAGTGCACCGGCCATAGCGGCCATTTGGGGGTGAGCCAACGGAAGCAAGACCTTTCTCTCTGTCTCTTTCTCTGTCTAACTCTGCCTGTCAAAAAAAAAAAAAATAGCAAGCTAGTAGTCTCAAATCCAAACATATCAAAATTGCATTACATTTATATCTATATATATTTTTTGGGTGCAGGGTCCAAGCACTTGGGCCATCCTCCACTGCCTTCCCGGGCCACAGCAGAGAGCTGGAGTGGAAGAGGAGCAACCGGGACAGAACCAGCGCCCCGACTGGGACTAGAACCCGGGGTGCCAGCGCCACAGGTAGAGGATTAGCCAAGTGAGCCGCGGCACCGGCCAAAATCGCATTACATTTAAATTGACCGAACACTTCAATTGTAGAATTGATCATAATGGGGGGGGGGGAGCAAGCTCCAAGCATAAATTGTTTATCAGACATGCAACTGAGAAATGAAAACACAGGTGGCTTAGTAGTGATAGCACAGGAAAGCATAGGCCATGCATCACAACCAAGTTACCTGTTCCAGACTCTGAGCATGGCTCAGAGATTTGTTGGAACTCGGACTGGGGAGAGGAAAAGAGCGTAACAACTTGTGCAAGATGACTTCCTTCACCCCAGCCTGATGCAGACAGGCGTGAGCCAGCCCCAGCGGCAGCCAAAGCAATGAACGTGTCGGTCCTGAAGCCACATCCGAGCCACACGCACAAAATCAACTCTACTAGACAAAGAGGAATCATGGGAAAGCTGCCATGACTGTATCAACGCCAAATAAAGTCAAAGATACAGGAGGACACGTCGAGATTGTAACACGCCCACCCATCGAGAAAACAAAATGATCCTAGGTGTATCCACCAACAGAGCTCCAGATACAGGAAGCAAAAACTCCCAGGAGAAACTTCAAACTCCCAGCTAGGACTGGAGGTGTTCACACATCCTTTCAGTACCTCATAGACAAGCAGACAACAATGTCCCTAAGGAGAAGAGGATTTTGCTAAGCCAACTACACCCAGCAACTGCGCAATACACACTCTTCCTGAGAACACAGAGAACTTCACCAGGGTGGACCACAGGCTGGTTCATGATGTAGCTCTCTGGACATTTCATGTATCCTCTGGCCGCAAAGGAGTTAAATTAGAAGTTAACGATAAAAAATTCTAGAAAATCCCCAAATATTCAGAAACTAAATGTCTCACTTCCCAATAACTCATGGGCCAAACAACAAGGCAGCAGGAGAATTAGAAAAGAAAAGAAAGAAAATGGAAGTAGAGCCCATCGAGAGTTGTGAATTGTAGCTAAAGCAGTGCTTAGAAGGAATATATAGCATTACATGTTTATATTGGAAGAAAAAAGTGCAAATCGATCATCTAAGCTTGTACCTTAGGAAACCAGAAAAAGGGGGCTGGTGCCGTGGCTCAGCAGGTTAAAGCCACGGCCCGCAGTCTGCAGTGCCAGCACCCCAGAGAGAGAGAGAGAGAGAGAGAGAGAGAGAGAGAGAGAGGAGAGAGAGATTTTGGTCATAGCAAGAAAGACCCGGAGACCAAGGCACTTGTGTTCCTAGACAGGTCTAAGCACTTCACCAGGACATTCCAGAATGTGCGTTTGTAATAGCGGCTTTCGCAGGAGAGCACTTAAATTGCAGTTCTAAAGCAGTTGGGAGCCTCCCGAGGAGGACAGGTCCACATGTCAGAGTCTAAACTTAGGCGGTGACTCGTCTTGCAATGCAGCCAGCTGTTCAGCGTGGTGTAACTTATCTTCAGAGATTTTTTTCCATCTTTGTTTTTAATTTAATTGCCACTGTAGGCAAAAACTTAGTGAACTGAGGCGCAGTGAGGGGCCACATTATTGCTGTTATCGCCTCTGTTTGGTAAACAGACACCAAGAAAACAAAGACAGACAGACAGACTTGCCAGAGTCAGATGATCTCAGGGACAGAACGGGAAAGTGCCCAGGCCTCTGCCCTTTATCCTGATTCCGTGTCACATGCGTAGTACGTCCTCCTCGTCTCAGAAATGCACGCTGGAAAAAAATCGTTCCGCCCTTCAGTGTGACTTTAATGCAGCTTTTATTTGCTTCCATGATATGCCCAGGAGATATTGACACAGCTGGTGACTCAAAATTTTAATGGGAAATGTGTCTTAAGGGTGGAACCCAGCACTGGGCTGAGAAGTACAGCTTATTTTAGGAATGAGGTCCTTCGCTAGCATGAACTGGAGGTGAGAAGGTGTCGAATTCCCTGTTGCTCACTCAGTCACTACTCCCTATCCGACTCCGAAGGCAAGAAACTCACTCTTGCCAACGTTGGCTACGTCTGTGCTGTGGAGAGAAGCGAGGGGGTGGGGAGTCCGCCTGTGTGGCAATACTGAGTCTGCTGTGTTCCAACACCACTGTTGCCGTTTCTTCTCCGTGATGGGAGGGACTCACTTCACTTCTGGAGATTTCTGGGGCAAGCATGGTGGCACAGCAGGTAAAGCCGCCACCTGCAACGCCAGCATCCCGTATGGAGTGCCCGGGTGCGAGTCCTGCCTGCACGTGCCACTCCAGCTTCCTGCGAACGAAGACCTGGAGGCAACAGAGGAGGCCTCAAGTGCTCGCACCCTGACTCCACGCGGGAGACCCCGATTGAGTCCAGCCCCTGGCTTTGGGCTGACCCAGCTCCTCCTGTTACGGGCATTTGGGGAGTGAACCAGTGCATAGAAGATCTCTCAGTCTCTCTCTCTCTCTCTCTCTCTCTGTTTGCCTCCATGCTTTTTTTACATAAAATGAAAATATATAAGTAATTTGAACATAGAATAAAATTTTACTGTACATAAATTTTAAAATAATAGTTTGGGGGCAGTGTTGTGGCACAGCAGTTTTAGCTACTGCTCGTGACGCTGGCGTCCCATATCCGAACAGCACTGAATCTCAACTGCTCCGCTTCCCTGCTTACACACCAGGAAGGCAGCAGAACACAGCTCCAGCGCTTGGGCCCTTGCCACCCACGTGGGACATCAGGGTGTAGTTCTTGGCTCCTGGCTTTGGCCTAGCCCAGACCTGCCTTTTGAGGCTATTTGGAGAGTGAATCAGTAAATGCAAGGTTCTCTCTGTCTCTCTCTCTCTGTTTCTTCAAATTTCTGTCACTCTGTCTTTCAAATAAATAAATCCTAAAATAACAATAATAGTTTGACAAAAACAAATACATAGGCATAAAATTTAAAAAGGAGGCAGCTCTTGTTCGAGTCCTGGTTGCTCCACTTCTAATGCACCTGGAAAAGCAGCGGAAGATGACTCAACACTTGGGCCCTTGCGCACACGTGGGAGACCTGGAAGACGCTCCTGGCTTCAGCCTGACACAGCCCTGACTGTTGTGACCACTGGGGAGTGAAACAGCGATGGAAGATTCTCTCTCTCTCTCCTCTGTCTGTAACTCTACCTTTCACATACATATTTTTTTAAAAAGGAAGCAGCTCAATGCATATGGAAAGACCTAAAGATTTACTTTAAAAACGGCAATTTGATATGGTTCAACATATGTGCACACTTCTATTTCTAAGTACCTGAAGGAATTTGGCAGTTGGGAGATCAGTGGTAAGGAAACTTACCTTTTTTTTTTTTTAGTATTTTTAAAAATTTATTTATTTGACAGGTAGAGTTATAGACAGAGAGAAAGGTCTTCCTTCTGTTGGTTCACCCCCCAAATGGCCGTTACAGCCGGTGCTGCACCCATCCGAAGCCAGGAGCCAGGTGCTTCTTCCAGGTCTCCCACGTGGGCTAAGGGGCCCAAGTATTTGGGCCCTCCTCCACTGCCTTCCCGGGCGGGCCACAGCAGAGAGCTGGACTGGAAGAGGAGCAGCCAGGACTAGAACCAGGCTCCCATATGGGATGCCGGCGCTGCAGGCGATGGATTAACCAAGTGAGCCCCGGTGCTGGCCCCAGGAAACTTACTTTTAAATCCTTTTCACCTTTTAGTTCTTACCACAAGCATGTATTAAATATTCAAAATTAATAATTATTTTTAAAGGAGGCAATGGAGCAACATTGAAAAATTTTAAAAGACAATTATTTTCAACTTTGAGTTTTTTGAGCCGAATAATCAATCAGACATATGTCAGACATATGTCCATGAATGCTTAGGGAAAATATTAAAGGATATAAAGAATGGTGGAATCAAAACAGAGAGCGCAAAACAATTCACTTTTTTTTAAAAAAAATATTTATTTATTTATTTATTTGAGAGGTAAACTTACAGACAATGAGAGGGAGAGACAGAGAGAGGTCCTCCATCTCATGTTCACTCCCCAAATGGCCAAAATAGCCAGAGCTGAGCTGATCCGAAGCCAGGAGCCAGGAGCTTCTTCCAGGTCTTCTACATGGTTTCAGGGGCCCAAGCACTTGGGCCATCCTCCACTGCCCTCCTGGGCCATAGCAGAGAGCTGGATGGGAAGAGGAGTAGCCAGGACCAGAACCTGGTGCCCATATGGGATGCCAGCACCACAGGCAGAAGATTAACCCACTGTGCTACAGTGCCGGCCCCAACAATTCACTTTTAACTTTGTGTGCTTCTGTACATTTTGAATATTCATAGTGAGCAGATAATATGTTTACACAACCAACAGGAAGCTGAGCCCAGAGTAGGTGCTGTTCCCCTCCTGCCTCGATGTCAGAGCAGGATAGGAGGAGAAATGATTCACGCCATGTTGATAAGTTGATGTTGTACTGCAGAATCTAGAATTTCTGTCTACATTTCCTGTGGGTGTGGTTTACACTGGATAAGATGAACAGCATTTCACCCCAAGTATCTGTTCTTCCCTCAGACAATGCCACCCACTACCCAATGGTTGCCTCCTAGCCTCCCAGGCCAACCTTAACCTTGTGTGGCTCAGCTTTCTCTTCCCAGTCCGGGGACTTTGCTTTCTCTGTCATCCTTGTCCACCTCTCCAATCTTGCCATCCCACATACTTCACTGCACCCTGCCCCAGTCCAGGTCAGGTGCTTGTTACAAAGTTACAAGGAAGATTTTGCAAGCAGCAAACAGAAGACCCTCTGGTAATTAGGAGGAAGGGAGGAAATTGTAAATAATACATTTCTGCTGTCACCAATAATTATTTTTAAAAGATTTATTTCTTTATTTAGGAGGTAGAGTTGTAGGGAGAAGGAGAGAGAGAGAGAGAGAGAGAGAGAGAGAGATCTTCCATCTGCTGATTCACTCCCCAAATGGCTGCATGGGCTGGAGCTGGGCTGATCCAAAGTCAGGAACCAGGAGCTTCTTCCAGGTCTCCCACACAGGTGCAGGGACCCAAGGACTTGGGCCATCATCCGCTGTTTTCCTAGGCGCATTAACTTAGGCTGCCCATGCAGCAGGCAGAGGCTTAACCCACCACGCCACAGCACTGGCCCCTGTCATTGATAATTTTTAAAAAGTAGCCCTTAAAATTTAAGAACGTTCAAACAGAAAAATAAAGACCTTTTCCCAACCATGTAAGTTTGTTTTCAATATATAACCAAAGGATTTTTATTTTACCTGGAGTTTCTGGATGTGAGGCTTCTTTAAGAACAGATAAAGAAAGTTATTGAGGCATTGTTGGAAGAACAGGGTTTGACTTCTCAATTCCAGGAGAAAGGACAAGCGCCCTGCGTTTGGGGGCTCTGAGGGACTCAGACCTTCTGGGAGGAACAAGCCACGTGCCCTCCTTCCAGCACAGACAGCTGCCCTGGATGGTTCCGACGGGGCTCACCTGCTCCACTGGGCAGACATGGGGGCCTCCATGTCAGCCAAAGCCCCACCCACCCACCTCCAGGTCAAGCTCCCTCTGCTGCTGGTGAAAGAATTTCCTTCTCTAGCAGTGTTCTTATCCCCAGCCAATAACTTGACACACCAGCTGGGCAGCTCCCCACGGGACACACCCTGAGACTGGCGGTTCCAGATCCAACATCCAGAGAAACCGAGACACACCTTGACGGCCACGTGTCTACCTGGGGACCTTCCGCCTGCCCTGCACTTGTGGCCTCTGCACTGTCCGTCCTTCAGGCACAGCCTGGCAGGATCATGAGAGGTGGGAAGCTGGTGGGTCTTGACACACATGCACACACACTCGTGTTCTCAAACACACTTTACTTCTCTCAGATGGCGAGGCACACATTCAGTACAGAGTCATACAAAGATCACCCTCCAGACTGCCATCTACGATGGTTTCAAGAGGGCATGGTACACAGTGCATTGACCTGCTACTGGCTCGAACCCCCTTTGAGAGAAAAAGACGGACATTCTTGTACCTTTTCCTGTTGTGTGTGAAAGAACTGCTTGTCTTCCCAGGGCCAAGGGACAGCTCAGCAGTAGGGGTGGACTGTGAAAATATTGACATTTCACAATGGCCTGCAACCTCCAACTGTGGCCCAACCCAGGACACGTTGGGGTAGTGGCCGAATATTGCAGCCAACCTGCACCCAGGTGAGCAAGTTCCTCCTGTGGGACGACTCCTCCCACCCTCAGCAGGTGGTCAACAGCACCGACTGATTTGTGACTTGCTGAGAGCAAGTGAAGGAACAGTGCCTGTGTCGGGAGACGGGCTGTCCTCTGCAACCTGCCCCTCTCCCTCGTATAAAAATTCCCAGCACCCCTGGCGTGCAGGACATGAGCTTCTGGAGGACGCTCTGGGCAGGTGATGCCAAGGGAGGTGCACAGACCTCCGTGGTCTGCCTTTACTTCCCTAGCTGCCGTGACGTCAAGGTCAAGTGGAATCTGCCCCAACCCGCGTTGTCCAATACCTCCCCATATCATCATCAGTGAAGGCCAAGTTAAGAAAACAGAGCCCTCACCAAGTCTGAAGAACTAGTTAAATAAGGGTTGGGAATTACAAAGCAAAACAGGGGGTGATGCAGTGACCCAGAGGTTAGCAAGAGCTGGGGGGTGCTGCCCCCAGGATAAGGAGGAGGGGGCTGCAGGGCACAGGACCAGGACCACAACCAGAAGGCTGGAGCTACCCTTTTCTGCCACCCTCTGCCTTCTACCAGGGCACGCTGCTGGCAGCACCCCATTGGCAAGGGAGCCCAGGAAATGGAGTTGTGGACTCAGCCCCCTGTGAAGCTAATGGCAGAGTGGAGCTGAGAAGAAACCAGCAAATGACTGGTGTTCTCTGAAAACGGCATCTCTGCAGCCAAAAGGAGTCCTGGCTGCTCCTCTTCTGATCCAGCTCTCTGCTGTGGCCTGGGAAAGCAGTAGAAGATGGCCCAAGTCCTCCGGCCCCTGCACCCACGTGGGAGACCAGGAAGAAGCACCTGGCTCCTGGCTTCGGATGGGCACAGCTCCGGCCGTTGTGGCCATCTGGGGAGTGAACCAGCAGATGGAAGGCCTCTCTCTCTCTCTCCTTTGTGTCTCTGTAACTGTGCCTTTCAAATAAATAATCTTAAAAAAAAAAAAAAAGAAAAGGAAACATGTACTTCCCTGACAATTAAATGGAGACAATGTGATCTTATCTGACTATATTTACTGCATAATGATATTGTGAAGGTAAACTTGAAAAATATGGCCAACAGGGGCTGGCGCTGGCAGCCTGCTGTGCCAGGACCTGATATTAGCTGTGGTTCAAGTCCCCAGCTGTTCCACTCTCTGCTATGGCCTGGGAAAGCAGCAGAAGATGGCCCAAGTGCTTGGGCCTCTGCACCCGTGTGGGAAACCTGGATGGTGTTCTGGGCTCCTGGCTTTGGCCTGGCTCACCCTGGCCAGTTGCTGTGCCATGGTGATGGTCCAAAGGCTTGGGCTGGGAGGAGGCTGCCAGCACCATGTCCACATCATCCAGTCCCCGGGGACAACTGTTGCCCGTGAGCTTAGCTGGGTACCCCCAGAAGCACGTACTGAGACAATGACTCAAGTGCCAGTTGTTCATCTGGGAGACAAGACACCAGTAGGAGGGGGAGCAAGACAGTCCAGGCAAGGCAGCCAAATAAAAGAGGCACATGTGTCACCCAGCCAGTTACCATGGAGACAACTAGAGCTCAATCCTGACGGGAACCCTGGGAGCCAGCGAAGGGTCACACCCAGGGATCCCACCCAAGACACCAACCTCTGATGAAGGATACCGGGTGGGGGAAAGGGGGGAAAGGACAATAATTCTTGCAGCTTCCCACCCACGTGGGCAAAGTGGACTTCAGTGGCCAGAGAGCAGCCCTTAGGTGGAGTCGCGGGGGCCAGCAGGTGGAAGCTGGGCTGGTGTGCAAAGAGGGGCTGTGAACAGAAAACCAGGGGAGTTGGTCAGCTTCTTGATTCTGTCTCTGACCCCAAGGAGACAAACCTGAATGGCGAGCCACTCTGCTTCTTGCTCAAGAGTGCCCGTGACTCAAGCTCACACCACCTCCTCCCACACCCTACACACCACCTCCTCCTGTACCAGAGACAGAAGCAGTGACAGAACAGGACAGCCAGGACCTGACCTGGGCTTGACTGGCCACCCTAACAGCAACTGTAGGGAGCCCGTGGGGAGCAAGGTCACTGGCTGTTATCTGAGGACCTCCCCCCAGAACAAGAAGCTGCCCCCAGTCAAGGAACCCAGGAGGAAGGCAGAGGTGCGGCACATCCTGTAACCAGCATGAAGCAGAAAGACACACGCCTGGCCGGCGCCGTGGCTCAACAGGCTAATCCTACGCCTTGCGGCGCCGGCACACCGGGTTCTAGTCCCGGTCAGGGCGCTGGATTCTGTCCCGGTTGCCCCTCTTCCAGGCCAGCCCTCTGCTGTGGCCCCGGAGTGCAGTGGAGGATGGCCCAGGTGCTTGGGCCCTGCACCCCATGGGAGACCAGGAAAAAGCACCTAGCACCTGGCTCCTGCCATCGGATGAGCGCGGTGTGCCGGCCGCAGCGCACCATCCGTGGCGGCCATTGGAGGGTGAACCAACGGCAAAGGAAGACCTTTTTCTCTGTCTCTCTCTCTCACTGTCCACTCTGCCTGTCAAAAACAAAAAAAAAAAAAAGAAAGAAAGAAAGAAAGACACATGCCTGTAGCAACAATAATAAAGAACAGATTCTGATCAGCCAAACAAGAGGGAAGACGGAGTCATCTCCTATTCTCTTTATAGATGACGGCATGACAGAACTGGTGTCAAGTGAGGAAGTAGCCATAGCGAACAGATGTGAAGTCCTGGGAAGTGTAACATAAGAGCACAGGGAGCACTTAACAAAAATTTAAGCTTTCATCTTTTCTCTTAAAAATATATTTATCTGAAAGGCAGAGAGACAGAGACAGAGACAGTGATCTTCCATGTACCATTTCACTCTCCTAACACTGACAACAGGAGGGCTGGCCAGGGGAAAGCCAAGAGCCTGGAACTCCGCATGGGTAGCAGGGACCTGGCACTTGAACTATCACCTGGCACCGCCCACAGCGCATAGTAGCAGGAAACTGGATCAGGAACCACGACTCAAATCCAGGCCCTCTGATATGGGGTGGGAACATTCCTAGGAATGCCTCATCTGCTGCACCATCACCCCCGCCCCATCCTCTTTCGTGTAGGACACAGTGGCTGGGCGAGGCAGCCTTCCAAGTTCTGTTCAGAGACTGTCTCTGGTTCTCATCCATGGAGCCACGTCCCCTTCTCCCTGGCGGGTGCGCTTGGAGTCTCCACTGTTCCCCTGCAACCTGAGCATCACTGGAGTGGCCTGCCCTCAGATACGTCAGCACAGCTGGTTTGTGCCTGAACCCTAGAGGTTGACAGGGATCAAAGATGTGCCTTGGGAACAATCCCCGGAGATTCTGCATCCCCAGGGTGGATCCGCAGGGAAGGGGTTTTGCCTAACCACCGTCTGGGAAGGACTGCCCCAGCTCATCGGTTCACACACCCCGGCTCCGAGTCACTGGCGGCACTCTGCCCGGAGCCCTTTGCCCAGCACTGCGTATGGAGCTGCTGAGAGAGCTGTGATGAAGTGGGGCCACCAGGCCGCTGGCATGTGAATAAAGAAGTCAACATTTTCATTCCTCTTTATTTCAATTCAAATAGCTGCATATGACCAGCGGCTACGATCCTGGACACCGCAGTTCCAGAACCTCCGTTGAATCAAGCCAAGGTTAGACTTTGCCTGAGACCGCGTCCTGGCTCACGTCTTCCCCTTTTTCTATCCTTTGTTAGTGTCTCCTGAGGGCGCTGGAACCCCTGTCTAAAGACTGGGCTTCTGTGGAACCCACCTAAGACTTTACGTTGCAATGATTCTATAGTAAATTACAGAAGGCATAGCCCCTGAACCACAATTACATATCAAAACTCAATCCCAGTCAGCATGCTCTTAGCAGAAGGTATAAAAGAACCCAACTTATCTGGCCTGAATGCCAAGGACATTTATTACCTGCACCTGGAAGGCCAGGGCAGAGACAGCCGTAGGACAGTGTAATTCAGTGGCTCGGTGACATCTTCAAGGACTAAGTCCTTTCCCTCTTGCCACCGCGTCCCTTCGCTGGACAGGCTTCCTTCTGGGGCTGGATGCCCACTCACCGCTCCGAGGTGGCTGCTCCCACTGCCAGTCTTCAGTTCTAGATACAGCCATGTCCAGAAGGCGATTTTGCCTCCCGGGTCTTCCGTCAGGAGCAAGGAGTCTTTCCCAGCAGCTCTGCAGACATCTCGGTTTCATTGGCTACACGTGTGAACTCATGCCTGTGAAGGGAGATGGGAAAACTCTGACAGCCCTTGGGTCTGTGGCCAGCCCTCCAAAGAGCACGGCCAAGGAGGGAACAACGGGTCTGTGTGTGGGGGCTGGGAGCTGGCTGAAATGAACGTTAGAAAGGTAATCACAGTATCAACCATAGGTTTCTATCTGCCAACTCCTGTCATGTATTCTCTGGACCACCTGCCCAGAAAACCAGTTAGGGGCAAGTTCATAAGGCACTGTCTGTTAGGAAGGCATTTCAGAAAGTCCATGGAAAACTCCACTGAAAGCAGTTTTGGAAGTGGGTGTGTAGCCTAGCAGTTAAGGTGCCCACGTCCACATCAGCAATCCTGGGTTTAATTCCCCTCTCAAGCTCCTGACTCCAGCTCCCTGCAAACACAGACCCTGGGAGGCAGCAGCGATGGCTCGAGTGATGGGGCTCTTGCCACCCACACGGGAGACCTGGGTTGAGTTCCTGGCTCCCAGTATTGGCCCCAGCCCAGTCCTGATTGCTGGGGGGCATTTGGGCAGTAAACCAGCATTTGGGAGTGTGTGCTCTCTGTCTCTCAAATAAAGAAATTTTAAAAGACTGGGGCCGAGTATTTTACATAGCAGATAAGATGCTCTGTGAGGGCCAGCGCTGTGGTGTAGTGGTCTAAGTCTCTGCCTGTGGCACCAGCAGGCATCCCATATGGGTGCTGGTTCAAGTCCCAGCGGCTCCTCTTCTGATTCAGCTCTTTGCTATGGCCTGGGAAAGCAGTAGAAGATAGCCCAAGTGCTTGGGCCCCTGCACCCGTGTGGGAGACCCGGAGGAAGCTCCTGGCTTTGGATCGGCACAGCTCCAGCCATTGTGGACATCTGGGGAGTGAACCAGCAGATGGAAGATCTCTCTCTGTGTCTCTCCCTCTCTCTGTAACTCTACCTCTTATGTAAAATTTTTTAAAATCTTTAAAAAAAAAAAAAAAAGATTCTCTTTAGGATACCCACATCCCATACCAGAGTGCCTGGGTCTGAGTCTCAGCTCCACTTCAGATTCCAGCTTCCTGCTTAATGTGCACCCTGGGAGGCAGCACTTGACATCCCAGTGCTTGGGTCCTGGCTGCCCCTACAGGAAATCCAGACTGAATGTCAGCTCCTACTTCCAGCCTGGCCAGTGGCAGCTGTTCCAGACACCTAGGGAGTAAACCAGATGGAAAATCTCCATCTGTCTGTTTCTTTCTTCCTTTCAAATAAAACAAAAACTATTTTTAAAGATATTTTTTATTTATTTGAAAGGCAGAGTTGGAGAGCGAGCACTCTTCCAGCCATTGGTTCACTCCCCAGACATCCACACTGGCCAGGGCTAGTCTAGGCCAAAACCAACAGCCTGGAACTCCATCCTGGTCTCCCTCAAGGGTGGCAGAAACCCATGAATTTGGAGCACCTTCCGCTGCCTTCCCAGGCACATTAGTAGGGAGCTGGTTCCGAAGTGGAGCAGCCAGGAACCAACCTGTACCCTGGCATGGGATGCCGGTTCCCCACTACTTGCCAGGCATTTAAGAGATTATTTTGGGGGGAAGAATGGAGGGAGAGAAGGAGATTTTTCTGTGGCAGAATCACCCTGGATGTCGTCTCTGCCTATTAGAGCTGCAAACTACTAACTTCAGCAGGTGACTGAAGGGTCCCTGTATCGCCCACCTCCCAGCAGAAGGGACGCAGCCCGGGGCCACGCGGCACACACACGTGTGTGCTCTAACACTCTCAGTGAGGTTACGGCCTCAAGGGCATCCAGCAGCTGTACTTGAAGGTGCATTATTAACATGGCTCTCAGCGCCACTGGCTCAGTCCAGGATTCCTGTTACAGCGCCTCATGAAAAATAAACGAGCGTCATAATGACTCCCGCTTCTTAGAACAGTATATTGAAAAGCCACCTGAGACACAGGCATGAAGTTTGTGGGAAGCGGCATCTGGGACTATTTATTTTTTAATGCAATAAAAGACCTCAGGTGGTTTTGGTAACTGGAAAGCAGCTGCCGGGGACGGGAGAGGCTGGTTGTTTATCCTCTGCACTCTACCCAGGCAGTCTGATGGAGTGAGCGCTCACTCATTAACTGACCCCACTCGCCAGGGGCAGGCAAGCCTGGGCCAACGCGGACATTATGCCAGAGCAGGGGCTTGTTGCCGGGAAACCACACAGCAACCCGCTGCATTTTACTGATGGTGAAGAGTTTGACTCTTTTTTTGCCAACCGCCTGCTTAACTTCTCGTGATGTGTAAAAAACACTGCAAAGTAAACTTGGTAACTGTGCCTCCATTGCTGATATCCTAGTGATTTTCCACTCGGCTCCCTTCGTCCCCTCCCTAATAAATCACTTGTACCCAAGTCCTTGCCTTGTGCTCTGCTTTTTTAAAAAACAAAACAAAAACAACATTTGTTTTGAAGATGTATTTGTTTATTTGAAAGGCAGAGTTACAGAGAGGGAGAGGCAGAGGCAGGGGCAGAGGCAGAGAGAGATCGATCGATCATGGATCTGCTGGTTCACTACCCCAGTGGCCACAACGGCCAGGGCTGGGACAGTCAAGAGCCAGGAGCTTCTTCCAGAGAGCAGAGAGCAGCTGGGACTTGAATTGACACCCATATGGGATGCTGGCATTACAGGCAGTGGCTTAACCCACTGTGCCACAGCACCAGGAAACCCAAAATAAGTCAGGGTGACATGAAAGAAACAAAGATTTGTTAACATATCAAGATAATGCATGTCAAAGAATCACAGAAGTAACAGGCTTGCAGCACAAGTGGAATTCACCCTGAAGGATGGCCACGATTAAGGACGCACAGGAAACTGGCACCACCACTCACCTTGGGAAAGGAACAGGGAAGACAAGAGATGGGAGCTTTGCGGAGTCTGGAAGGCCGGAATCTGCAGTCAAGAAGCCAGCTGGAACCGGCCCTGTCGTGGCCTTCACCCTGTGGTTCACCTAGGACAGTGGATTCATTGCTGGGCTGTTCCTCGTCTCGGGACTCTCTGCTCAGTGGCACAGCCACAAGTCGTCTAAGTTGCTCTGTAGAGAGCCTGTTTATGTCACTGTAATGGGCTGGGTTTGGGCCTAAATTAATCTTCCAAGTTCTTGCCTTTATTTGGAGAAGAAATCTAAATCCAGGCCCAAACACGGCGTGCAGTGTGACAAGCTTTATTTACAAAGTGAGGAAAACACACAGACTCATTAGGGCTCCATCAGGACCCACTCCACTGGTCCTGAGTCCAAGGGAGGAGAGAGTGCGCTTTCTGTCCCCCCAGCTTTTTATGCGCGGAAAAACAGACATGTTTACGTGGTTCCGCCCCCACGTTGTGGTGAGAGGCGGTACTTCCTGGGCAGGGGTCCCTTGATGACAGGTGGGTGAACATGGCACCACAGAGCGAAGGAGGTGCAGCTTCCAGCCCATGAACTTAAAATTATCTAATCTTTACCACTCAGACAGGGTTGGGCCTGGCCAAAGCCAGGAGCCTGGACCCCCATCCAGAACTCCCATGAGAGTGCAGGGGCGCGCACACTTGGGCCCTCCTCCCCTGCCTTCCCAGTGACGTCAGCGGGGAGCTGAGTCAGAGGCGGGGCAGCCAGCACTCTAGCTGGAGCTCCCACGGGATGCCAGCATCACCGGTGGCTACCTAACCCACTGCACCACATCACTGTTTATTTTGCTGTAAAATATTTTGCAATCCCTGCATCTTTTTGTCATAATACATATTTTCCATGAACTTTTTGAAGACCCTTCATATACTATATATTGATTTTAAATACATTTTTTTAAAGATTAATCAATTTATTTGAAAGTCAGAGTTCCAAAGAGAAAGGAACACACACACACACACACACACAGAACTTCCATTCGCTGGTTCACTCCCCAGATGCTGCAATGGCCAGGGCTGAGCCAGGCTGAAGCCAGGAGCTTCATCCAGGCCTCCCACGTGGGTGTTTCCCACCTGGCTTGGCAGTGATTTGACCTGAGGAACATTTTGTGGTTTAGCTGAGCACAAGCCCACTGTGAACCTAGACTGTTAACTGGGCTCAGGAGAACGGGACTCCGTGGTCTGCTTTGATTCTGCACGTCACCCGCACTCACCCGGATCACCTGGGCCGCACTCTGGGTATAAGAACTGAGCTGGGACATTGGCAGCAGGTGTGCAGGCCCCTGTCCTGGGTGCCCGCTCCCCTCAGCCTGAGTGTTGGCCGCCAACACTCCCGAGAATGGCCCCTGCCCCTCTGTGGGCCACTTCCCTCTGGAGGGTTACCCCCGACTCCCCCCACCTGCAGAATTGAGGACTGAGAGCGTGAGAGCCTGATCCC
>CM027407.1:153670453-153722341 GCA_015711505.1 Sylvilagus bachmani | reverse complement strand
GGATAGGAAGGGCTACCAGTGAACGCTTCCCCTTGCAGTCCAATGTGTTGTCCCGAAGGGCATCGGCCACACTGCCAAGGCCGAGCATCACACTATGCAGGCTCCCAGTGATGTCAGGGAGGAGGACTGTGCTTGACTTAAAAAGGGGAGGAGGGGTGGCACTGTGGCATAGTGGGTAAAGCCGCCGCCTGCAGTGCCGGCATTCCATATGGCTGCCGGTTTGAGTCCCTGCTGCTCCAAGTCCAATCCAGCTCTCTGCTGTGGCCTGGAGAGGCAGAAGATGGCCCCAGTCCTTGGGCCCCTGCACCCATATGGAAGGCCCGGAAGAAGCTCCTGGCTTTGGTTCAGCTCAGCTCCTGCCATTGCGCCAATTGGGGAGTGAACCAGCGGATGGAAGACCTCTCTCACTCTCTCTCTCTCTCTCTCTCTCCGATTCTCTTTCAAAGAAAGAAATCAATCTGTTAGAAAAATTACAGCTGCCTACTGAAAGAGGAGAACTGGTGATGTGAATTGTCAGACAGTAGGGAGTGGGGACTTCTCCAGTTTAGCACGTTCTTGATACTCCCTAATGTGCAGCAGAATTGGAACTACTGGCCCAGCATTTCTCCCAATGATGTTTCTCCCTCCCTGTAATTGTGACTTTCAAATAAATAAATAAATAAATAAATCTCTCTTTTTTTAAGATTTATTTTGTTTATTTGAAAGGCAGAGTTACAGAGAGAGAGAGAGATATCTTCCATTTACTGGTTCACTCTCCAAATGGCTGCAACAATCAGGGTGGGCCAGGCCAAACCCAGGAGTCAGAAGCTTCTTCCAGGTCTCCCACATGGGTGCAGGAGCTCAAATGCTTGGGCCCTCCTCTGCTGCTTTCCCAGATGCATTAGCAGGGCGCTGGATTGGAGATGGACAAGCTGGGACACGAACCAGTGCCCATATGGGGATGCTGGTATCATAGGCTGTGGCTTTACCTGTTTTGTGACAATGCTGGCCCCAGTGCCTTACATTTGTATAGCATTTGATAGTTCACAAAAATTATAGTTTCAGGCCGGCGCCGCGGCTCACTTGGCTAATCCTCTGCCTGTGGCATCGGCATACCAGGTTCTAGTCCCGGTCGGGGCGCTGGAATCTGTACTGGTTGCTCCTCTTCCTGTCCAGCTCTCTGCTGTGGCCCAGGAGTGCAGTGGAGGATGGCCCAAGTGCTTGGGCCCTGCACTTGCATGGGAGACCAGAAGAAGTACCTGGCTCCTGGCTTCGGATCAGCGCGGTGCACTGGCCGCAGCAGCTATTGGAGGGTGAACCAACAGTAAAGGAAGATCTGTCTCTCTCTCTCTCTCTGTCCACTCTGCCTGTCAAAAAAAATATAGTTTCAAATATTTATCTTCTATGAGCTTTGCAACAATTCTGGAGGTTGAAGGCAAGGTATTATTATCCTGATTTGAACAAGAGCAACCTGCCCAGATTACACAGGGATGAGGGAGTGGGAGGAATTCCCAGGTCACACTTCTGAGTCACAAGCAAGAGTTGTTTCCATAAAACATCACAACACAATTATGCAATTCATCAAGTGGGTATTGAGTGACTCCTGCCTCACCAGCTGAGGGACACACTCCAGGGTGCCTCTGGTTAACCTGCCGCCCCACAACGCCAGTCCCTCAGCTTGTTCTTTTTTTTTTTTTTCCAAAGAATTTTCTTTAAAAACATTTAAAAATTTGTTTTATTTATTTGAGAGACAGAGAGAGAGAGAGATCTTCCTTTACTGTTGGTTGGGAGAGGGAGAGAGGGAGAGCACTCCCAGCTGCTGGCTCACTTCCCAGATGCCCATAACAGCAGGGCTGGGCCATGCGAGAGCCAGGAGCTGGGGTCTGAGTCCAGGTCTCTCCCTGTGGGTGGCAGGGACACAACCACTTGAGCTGCCTCCCAAGGTGGGCTTGAGCAGAAGCTGGCATCTGCTCCAACATAGTGCAGGAGACGGCCCAAGCACTGGGGCCCCTGCACCCACATGGGAGACCCAGGAGAAGCTCCTGACTCCCAGCTCCAACCCTTGTGACCATTTGGGGAATGAACCAGTGGACAGAAGACTTCTCTCTCTCTGCCTGTGCCTCTCTGTAACTCTGCCTTTCAAATGAATAAATATCTTTTTTCAAGTGTTTAAGGAAATAGAAATGCCTGTTTTCTTGTCTGATTTAAAAAAAAACAATCAAACACTTATGAACTTGCACCTAATCTTGCTTCTTCTGTCCTTACACTTCCTCCTTCCCCTCTGGAGCATTTTCAAGGAAATAGTGGGAATCATATAATGTTATCTTTAAATAATTCAGGATGGGGCAGGTGTTTGGCCCAGCAGTTAAGATGTTGTTGTGAACATTGTGGGAATGAGCCGGTGCTCCCTCTCTCAAATTTAAAATAAATAAATAATTCAGTATATGTCTTTAGCAGACAAAGACTGTTTCCTTTCCTTTTCTTTTAAGATTAATTTATTTATTTGAAAGGCAGAGTTACAGAGAGGCAGAAGCAGAGAGAGAGAGAGATCCTCTATCTGGTGGTCCACTCCCCAGATGGCTGCAACAGCCAGAGCTGCGGCCAATCCAAAGCCAGGAGCCAGGAGCCAGGAGCTTCCCCCAGATCTCCCATGTGGATGCAGGGGCCCAAGGACTTGGGCCATCTTCTACTGTTTCCCAGGCTATAGCAGAGAGCTGGATTGGAAGTGGAGCCACCAAGACTCGAACCAGCACCCTTATGGGATGCCTGCACTGCAGGCGGTGGCTTTACCCACTACGCCACAGCGACGGCCCCAAGACTGTTTTCAAAAACAATCAAAAGTGGGTGTTTGGGATAATGGTTAAGAAATTGGTTGGGATGCCTGTACCCCATGTTGGAGTATTTAGATTTGAGTCCTGGCTCTGTTTCTGATCCCCAACTTCCTGTTAACGGGTACTCTAGGAGGCAGTAGCTCAAGTCTTTGGGTCTCTGCCTCCCATGTGGGAGATCCAGAGAGAGTTTCTCACTCCTGCCTTCAGCCTGGTTTTTAACTCCAGTTGCTGTGGGCATTTGGGGAGTGAACCAGTGGATGGAAGAGATCTCTCTCTCTCTTTCTCTCTCTCTCTGTTTCTCTGCCTTTCCAAAGCAAAACAAAACAAAAATTAAAAAGCAGCATAAGCACAAAGTCATTATGACACCGACAAAATTACTAATTCTCAATATTAATTCCTTAATATCAGCTTCATCCAGCCTACAGTTAAAACTCCATTGCCTCAAAACTGTAGTGCCAGAAGCTGGTGCTGTGGCATAGTGGGCTAAGCCACCCCATGCAGTGCCAGCATCCCATATGAGTGCTGGTTCAAGCCCTGGCTGCTCCACCTCTGATCCAGCTCTCTGCTAATGCACCTGGGAAAGTAGCAGAAGGTGGCCTACGTGCTTGGGCCCGTAGACTCACCTGGGAGACCCAAAAGAAGTTCCTGGTTTCAGGTTGGCCCAGCCCTGGCTGTTGCGGCCGTTTGGGGAGTGAACCAATGGATAGAAGACCTCTATCCCTCTCTCTCTAACTATGCTACTCAAATAAATAATTTTTTTTTAAAATGAAGTTTTATAATTGGTCAAATCAGGACGCATACACTGTATTTGGTTACGTCTCTTACATCTCTTGTAGTTTATTAATGTTTTACCTTATTGAAGAAATCCTGGCATTTGTCCTACAAGATGCCCCACACTCTGGAAAGCCAATTGCATTTCTCCGGTGGTGTTTATCACCTTCCGCTACTGCTTCCCCCTCTCCTCATGAGCTGGTAGTTAGACTTAGAGGCTTGAATAGATTTAAATTAACCTTTGGGGGTGCCAGAAATACTTGAAAGTGTCATGTATACGTTTGATGGCCCCAGCTCAGGATGCGTATAACGTATGCTTGATATTAGTGGTGTTAAAATTGAACGGTGGGGTCCTTGTCAACCTGATCCATCCATCCATCATAACTCTGTTCATCAGTTTTTCATCTAATGGTTTGATTGTTACTTAACTGTGTCACCTTGGTAGGGGAGTCTCTAAAACGATGAAACTCCGCAGTCATTTGTGAGAGGCAGAGAGGCAGACGGGACCAGCTGTGACAAGATGGGTTGTTACATCTTCACTCCCGTTTCTCCAAGCACGGCAGGGCCTGCTCCTCCATGTCCATCTGCTCTCAGCACCCAGGATGTGGTTTTTCAAAAATGAAAGAAATCAATGAAATATGCAAGACAAGAGAAAAAGCTACAGTGGTTTTGAACAGCGAGAATCATAGTCATGTCTATTTTTAAAATTGCGGCTTTTGTATATTTTGACTGTGTGGCAGCATTGGTACTTGTGTTAGTCCGCTTGGGCCGCTATGATCCAAACTCCATAGACTGGGTGGCTTCTAAACCATGGAAACTGATTTCTTACTGTTCTGACAGCTGGCAAGCCTGAGGTCAAGGTGCTGGTGGATGCAGTGTGTGGGGCAGTCTGCTTCCTCACAGATAGTAGGTTTCTTTTCTTTTTAAAGATTTTATTTATTTACTTGAGAGGCAGAGTTACAGACAGAGAGAGAGGGAGGGATGGAGAGAAAGGTCTTCCATCCGCTGGTTCACTCCCCAAATGGCCGTGACGGCTGGAGCTGAGCCAATCTGAAACCAGGAGCCAGGAGCTTCTTCCGGGTCTCCCATGTGGGTGCAGGGGCCCAAGCACTTGGGCCATCTTCCACTGCTTTCCCAGACCTTTAGCCTGGAGCTGGATCTGCAGCGGAGGAGCCGGGACTCGAACTTACACCCATATGCGATGCCGGTGCTGCAGGTGGAGGCTTAACCTACTAAGCCACAGAGCTGGCCCCAGTATCTACTTTTAAATTATCTAATTAATTAACTTATTTAAAAGATGGAGTGCATGCTCCCTTCTGCTGGAGTGGCTCACTTCCTGTTCTCGAAACAGCCTGAGAACCCAATCCAGGTCTTCCCCATGGATGGCAGCAACTACTTGGGCCGTGACTGCTCCCTTCCAGTGTGTGCATGAGCAGGAAGCTGAAATCCGTAGCAGGGCTGGGTACTGAACCCAAGCACTCCAACATAGTATGTGGTATCTAACTGGTATCTTAACCGCTAGGCCAAATGCTTGCCTTGTACCTATTTTTAAAGTAGCCAAATGTAAACCCAGTTTTCATGTACGAAATCCTGATGAACGGGACCCCAGAGCAGTGATTCTAATCAGGATTGTGTTTATTAATACAAGCTGGCTACTCCTGGCATGCATTGCTCCAGGATGTGCGATGAACTTTGACAACTATTCATTTGGTTTGGTTTGATTTTCTGCCAGTCTTACGACTTGACGCATGTCCTACAACAGAGAATGCTATGTTTGGTATCCAAGGAAGCATTAAACTAAAGGTGCCATTCCAAGTCCAGAATACCAGAGCCAACTTTACCCCAAAGTTACCCATTTCCCGCAGCACATTTTGAACTGAAATCTTAAACAATATTATATAAGGTAGGTCAAAGATCGTGTGGAGAGAATAACCTTAAGTGTGTAAGAGGAAGGCAGGGGTCAAGCTGAAAGCAGGCACCGTTGGTAGATTTTCCTGTGAAGCGTCTACACTGTATCACTGCCCTAGCAGAGAACTGAAGCTGATTCATTGTCATTTGCTTCTGCAGTGGTTTCCTAGGCTTCTTGGTTATCAGCCACCCTGCCTCCTGGGTATTGAGAGAGAAGTACGTTTTAGGCAGACTGACAATAGGGAGGAATTGTGAAGACAAGAAGCTACCTGCAATCCCAGGTTGGGAGTGCCCTGGAGAGTGATATGCTGAAATACTGACCCTTCCGGCTGGTTGACTTTTGTACTCTGCACTGACTTCTTGTGACGTTCACATGTCAATGACAACTGAATATATGACTGTGGATGACTCAGGGAGAAAGGCAGTCTTGGGTGTAGAGCAGGAAGACATTCGAGGTGCACGCCATGACATTATGAACTTTAAAAGCTTACGGGAGGAACAAAGCTTGGGCCTTCGACTTACTTGGTGTGGTAGGTACTGTTTTTTGCCTGCCAGTAAGCATTTCCTTGTTTTGGTGAGAGCACCCCACTTTTACTTCTGGGGAACCACTCCTCTCCTACAGTCCACGTTCTTTGGCTGAACCAGAGGTGGAGAATATGACTCACATTTGGCTAGTCCCGGCCCAGGATTTGCCTAGCTACCTTAAGTTATTAAGGGATTGGAAAGAAACCCATATTGGTTCAGTGACTGTTGGAAAGGGTCTCTTTCTTGCTGGCCTTGGGCTGAACGAGATGTAGAGGTGAAGCTGGAACGGTCTTGCTACCACAGGAAAGCTGAGTATAAAGCCAATATGCAGGATAGTTCACCTTTTGCAAGTTCTAATTTCTTTCAAAAGGCTCTCTTCTGTTAGTCTGACCTGCAACGGGCATGAGCGCAATAGACTGAATTTCTAACGCCCTCTTATCTGCACAAACAGCTCAGAGTACCTACACATTTGTAAGAAAACTGATGCTTTATGAGCAAAATGAAAAATCCTGCTATTTGAATAGTTTATTTTATGAATATTCTAAGTGTCTCTCAGGGACATGGCATTGTGGACTGTCTAAAAGAAAATAGGTTGGGGCTGGTCCTGTGGCGCAGTAGGTTAATGCTCCGCCTGTGGCGCCAGCATCCCATGTGGCCACCGGTTCAAATTCCGGCTATTCCTCTTCCATTCCAGCTTTCTGCTGTGGCTGGGAAAGCAGTGGAAGATGGCCCAAGTGCTTGGGCCCCTGCACCCGCATAGGAGACCCAGAAGACGCTCCTGGCTTCAGATGGGCTCAGCTCTGGCCGTTGTGGCCATTTGGGGAATGAAGCAGCAGATGGAAGACCTCTCTGTCTCGCCCTCTCACTGTCTGTAACTCTGCCTCTCAAATAAATACATAAAATCTTAAAAAAAGAAAAAAAGAGAAAATAGGACTTTTCTCAAAACATATACTTTTTTTGGAAAAAAAAAACAAGTACAGACAGTAACGTATATAGTTTGGTAAGATAAAGTCACTGATAGCTACCTATAAACAAAACCAGTCTAGAACACAAGTGTGAGTAAGAGTTTTTGGGGCTCTTTCAAAGTACTGATCTTTGCATTCGTAATCCTTAGGTGGAGTCGTCAATCTGATTGCTTACATGGGTATTTCCTCTGAATTCCTGACTTGGTTTTCAGTTGTCTACTTTACATCATCACCTAACAGGAATCTCAGACTCAGCTCATCCAAAAACTGTCTTCCTCCAAACCTGCTCCTTCTACCCTGCCTTCCAAGTATCAGTTGATGGCAACCTCACCCGTCCAGTTGCTCAGGTCTACTACTTAAGCATTATCTTTAACTTTTCTCTTCTTCTTTCATCTCAAATCCATCCATTCTATAAGCAAATCTTGCTGGCTCTATATTCAAAATGTATTCAGAATCTAACCATTTCTCACTACATCCAAAGCTACCTGATTTATTGTGATAGCCCAACTGGGCTTCCTTCTGTCACTCTTGTTCTCCTAAAGTTTATTTACAACACAGCAGCTAAAACAGTTCAGTCACTTTACTAGGAAAATGTTCCAGATATACAGCAGAGCTGAACTTTTAACAAAGTGATCACTTCTATATGCACCCCTTGGGATCTACCTCTAACAGAACAGTCCTTTTAAACACGACAGATGTGAGGATGGCACTGGGGCACAGCGAGCTAAGCCACTGCTTGCGATGCTGGCATGCCGTATCAGAGTGCTGGTTCGAGTCCCGGCTCTGAGCCTCTGATGCAGCTCCTTGCTAATGTGATGGCTGGCTCAGGTGCTCGGGCGCTGCACCCATGTAGGAGACAGAGACAGAGTTCCTGCCCTCTGGTTTTGGCTTGACTCATCCCTGACCAATGTGGGCATCTGGGGAGTGAAATAGCAGAAGGTCCCTTTCTTTCACTTTCTCTCCCTCTTTCTGTCACTCTGTCTTTCAAATAAATAAGATAAATCTTAAAAAACAAAGTGACAGATGTGCAGCTCATCTGCTCAAAGCCCAACCACTTATCCCAAAGAGGAAAAGTCAGTTTCTTATCTGGCCTACCACATCCGGCTTTGTGTAGTCCTCATAACCATTCTTTCCTCCTAGCCATAAATTCTTTTTAAAAAGATTTATTTATTTATTTATTTGGAACACAGAGAAAGAGATCGATCTTCACTCTTCAATTGGCTGAGGCAGCTGGGGCTGGTCCAGGCCGAAGTCAGGAGGGTGGGAATTCCATCTGGTCTGCTGCACGGGTGGCGGAAACTCAGACATCTGAGCCACCACCTGCCACTTCCCAGGCGCATTAGCAGGCAGGGGGACTGGAAGCGGAGCAGCCAGGACCCGGATATGGTGCTGTAGCCCACGGGGTGTTTAACCCGTTGCATCACAGTGCTTGCGGGGCAAGCTCATTCTTGCCTTAGGGCCTTTGTACATGAGAGTTCCTTTGCTTGGGAAAGATCTTGCCTTTCACGACTTGCCTCTTTCTTTAGATCACCTCTCTAGAGGTCTTCTCTGACTTCTTCAAGTATTACACTCAACAACATGACCCTAACGTAACACCACTGTGTCGAGCCACATGAACCTAATGTTGATCTGAGGTCAAAAATCATTCTAGGGGCTGGTGCTGTGGCGCAGTGGTTTAAGGCCCTGGCCTGCAGTGCTGGCTTCCCATGTGGGTGCTGGTTCGAGTCCCGGTTGCTCCCCTTCAGATCCAGCTCTCTGCCATGGCCTGGGAAAGCAGTAAAAGATGGCCCAAATCCTTGAGTCCCTGCACCCGTGTGGGAGACCTGGAAGAAGCTCCTGGCTCCTGGCTTTGGATCGGCGCAGCTCTGGCCCTTGCGGTCATTTGGGGAGTGAACCGACGGAATGGAAGACCTCCCTCTCTCTGACTCTACCTCTCTCTGTAACTCTGTCTTTCAAATAAATAAAATAACTCTTTTAAAAAATCATTCTAAAAATATATAATTCAAGCTAATAAAATGGGAGCTCCACCCCATCCCTTCATTCTTATCCTGTTCCAATAGTCTTTACAGCATAAGCATCTGATGTACTCTGTACACTGTCCATTCAGAAGATCTTCAAAGATAGGGACTATCTCTGTTGCCAACTGCTGTTGTCCTCAGTGTACAGAATAGCATTTGTCCATAGTAGGTCCTTAGGATATATTTCAAGAAGGAATTCTGGGGCCAGTTCTGTGGCACAGTAGGTTAATCCTCTACCTGCAGCACCAGCATTCCATATGGCCACCGGTTCTAGTCCCGGCTGCTCCACTTCTGATCCAGGCCCCTGCTAATGGTCTGGGAAAGCAGTGGAAGATGGCCTAAGTGGTTGGGCCCCTGCACCCTGCACTTTGGATCGGCGCAGCTCTGGCTGTTGCGGCTTTTTGGGGAGTGAGCGAACAGAAGAAAGACCTTTCTCTGTCTCTCCCTCTCACTGTCTATAAATCTACCTCTCAAATAAATAAATAAAATAAAATAAAAAAGAATGAATTCTTGGCAATGAAGCTAGTGATCTTCTGAAAATGCAAATCTTACCACTTCATTCTCACTGAAGGTTCTTCAGGGATTGGCACTGACTTCAGAACAAAGAATCCTTACTCTTTCCTGTGAGACCCTGCACAATGGACCGGTCCTTGGTTCTCTCGACTCCCCTCGTGCTCTCTGCTTCCAGTCTCTGGGGCTTCGCCGGTTCCTTTCCAGATCTTTGCTTTTCCCTCCACTTCTGCTTCCAGTTTGCTTTGAAGCTCTTTTTAATCTCGGCTAGAAGCTTCTTTTCACAGAGGCTATTTTCTGTCTTTTTTTTTTTTTTTTTTTAAGATTTATGTACTTATTTGAAAGAGTAATGGAGAGGGAGAGACAGAGTGATATCCCATACACTGGTTCACTCCCCAGATGGCTGCAAGAGCTAGGGCTGGGCCAAGCTGAAGCCAGGAGCCAGGAGCTTCCTCCAGGTCTCCCACATGGGTGCAGGGGCCATCTTCTGCTGCTTTCCCATGTGCATTAGCAGGGAGCTGGATTGCAATGTAGCAGCCAGGACTCAAACTGGTGCTTCAACATGGGATGTGAGCACTACTAGTAGAGGGTCAAGCTGTGGTGCAACAATGCCGGCCCTGACATTATACTGTCAAAACAAGTGGGTATTTTTTCCCTTTTTTTGTCAAATTATGAAGGATAGGTTTTAAAAAAAGCAGAGAAATTCTTTCTTTTTTTTATTATTCTTACTCAACTATTTTATTTGAAAGGCACAGTTACATTGAAAGAGATCTTTCATTTGCTGGTTCACTCCTCAGATGGCCGCGAAGGCCAGGGCCGAGCCAGGTTGAAGCCAGGAGCCAGGAGCTTAATCCAAGTCTTCCTCATGGATGGCAGGGGCTTTCCCAGGAGCATCAGCAGGAAGCTGGATTAGAAGTGGAGCAGCCGGGACTTGAAGCAGCACCGATAGGGGATTCTGGCACTGCAGGTGGTGGCTTTATCCACTATGCCAATCCGGAGAATCCCTGAAAGTACCCTTCACCACCCTACCTTAAAATACACTCTAATAGTAAAAAATCAAAAATTAATACGAAAATTTGGCTGTATACTACAGTCATCTTTCCTTCTTATGTTTTATCTCAGAGTCACATTATCTCTGAACATCAGTGTCTTTGAAATTACATGGGCACAGGGGGCCAGTGCTATGGTGTAGCAGGTAAACTCACCGCCTGCAGTGCCAGCATCCCATATGGGTGCCGGTTCGAGTCCCAGCTGCTTCACTTCCCATCCAGCTCTCTGCTACATACTGGGAAAGCAGTAGAAGGTGGCCCAAGTCCTTGGGCCCCTGCATCTGTGTGGGAGACCTGGAAGAAGCTCCTGGCTTTGGACTGGTGCAGCTCTGGCTGTTGCAGTCAATCGGGGAGTGAACCAGTAGATGGAAGACCTTTCTTTCTCTCTCTCTCTCTGCCTCTCCTTCTCTCTCTGTGTAACTCTGACTTTCAAATAAATAAATAAATCTTTAAAAAAAATTATGGGCATAAGAAAGTCCATGACTCCAGGTTAGTCCTAATGCATAAACAGTAGGTAATCATTATTACCTCCCTCCAGTTTTCCCAAAAATATATGTATGATATGATACATACATATGTTTGTATATATTACACATAATACACATTATATAAATATATATGTACATATATTTAATATATTTATAATTTATATAATTTATAGATTATACAAATATATTTATATATTATATATAATTTACATATTTTATATGTAATATATATATTAAATATGCATATATCCCATATATGTATATATATATGTTTTAAGACTTATTTGAAAGAGTGACAGAAAGAGTAAAAGAGACACAGAGAGATCTTCCACTTCCCAAATGGTCTCAACAGTGAGGTCTGAAGCTAGGAGCCGGGAATGCCATCCTGGTCTCCCACATGGGTGTCAGGGGCCCAAGCATTAAAGATTATTTGCTTTCATTTTATTTGGAAGGCAGGTGCGCCAGGCCAAAGCCAGGGGGCTGGAACTCAGTTTGGATCTCCCATGTGGGTAGCAGCAATCCTAGCACTTGAGTCATTAGCTGCTGCCTCCCAGAGCTCGTAGTAGCAAGAAGCTGGATGGGAAGCAGAGTCGCTGAGACTCCAATAAGCACCCAGGTGGGGTGCAGCTGTCCCGAGTTGCATCCTAACGGCTGTGCCAAGTGCCTACTACACTAAAAATGTTTGCTAGTTTAACACAAGCTAAAACACATGGCTAGAAAGCAAAATGAAAGAGCAAGAGAATCCAACCCTAACCTACTCTAGACAATCTATTAATTAATATGCAGTTATTATTTAACAAACATCGGGTTACTGGCATTATGTAGGTAAGGTATTAGTACCAAATAAATCCTCCCCCTTGCATGTCAGCTTTTATTTATTTATTTTTTTGAAAGGTAGAGTTAGAGAGAGAGGGAAAGACAAGAGATTTTCCATCTGCTGGTTCACTCCCCAGATGACTGCAATGGCCAGAACTGGGCCGGTCCAAAGCCAGGAGCCAGGAGCTTCTCCCAGGTCTCCCATGTGGATGCAAGGGCCCAAGGACTTGGCTATCTTCTACTGCTTTCCTAGGCTGTTAGCAGGGAACTGGAAGTGGAGCAGCCAGGGATCGAACCAGCACCCATATGGGATGCCAGCATTGCAGGCGGCAGGTTTATCCACTAGACCACAACGCTAGCCTCACCAGCTTTTTGTCTTCAGCTGACATAGCAAAAGATGTCACTAGTCCTTCTATTCAGATCATACCATGCTATGCTCCTCTTGGGCCCGGGGAAAAATATGTTTAATGTGTACTCATGGATCCAAGAAAACGAGGGATGCAGAAAGAGAAACAGTGGAAGGTTAAAGAACTTGTCTCACCTGGGGCTGCCACCTGCAGTGCTGGCCGGCATCCCATAGAGGCGGTGGTTCTGTCCCAGCTGCTCCACTTCCAATCCAGCTCTATGCTGTGGCCTGGGAAGGCAGTAGAAGATGGCCCAAGTGCTTGGACCTGGAAGACGCTCCTGGCATCGACTGGCCCAGCTCTGGCCATTTAGGGAGTGCACCAGGGGACGGAATACCTCTCTCTCTGCCTCTCTGTAGCTCTGCCTTTCAAATAAATAAATCTTAAAAAAAAAAAAAAAAAGAACTTGTCTCCCAAGGCTTCTGGGTTCTGGGTATAATTCTGTCCCTGTGTCTTCACCCTCCTTTAAGAGTACCAAAGTGCCGGCCCCATGACAGGGAAGGGCGAACAAGCCTCGTGCAATTGCCCTGGGAATGGACAATGCACAAACAGCCCTTAGAAGCCTTTAGAGACAAGCTCTGTATTTTCAAGGATTATTTTCAAAAAAAGTTTTACATTTTCATTGTATTTGAAAGGGAGACAGAGAGTGATCTTCCACCCACTGGTTCACTCCCCAAACACCTCCAACAGGAGGCCTGGGCCAGGTCAACCAGGGGCTTGGGGCCCCACTCGGGTCTCCCACGTGGGTGGCGGGCACCCCGGGCCCTGAGCCAGCGCTGGCTGCCTCCCAGGGTGCGCACAGCGGGCAGCTGGCCCCGCAGCGCAGTAGCTGGGGCTGCAAGGGTGCCCTGCGCGGCACGCAGGGGTCTCGAGCCCCCGCCTGAACACTGGGCCCAGCGCTGGCGACTCCCAAGCGGTTTCCCCGGGGTCCTCAGGGCGCGGTCCTGCGGTCTGCAACCCGTGTCTCAGTGTCCGAGCATTTCCTGTTGCCGCTGTCAGCCGGCGGCTCGGCCACCACTTCCTCCCGGAGGTCGCGTCCAGCCCCGGAGGCCCGGCGCCCGGGGTCTTTCCCAGCGCTGCGCGCCCGCGGGGCCTTGCTGCCGGCTCTCACAGCCTGCTGCCGTCAGCCGCAGCTTTCACGCACGGCGAGCGCCCCGCAGCTCGGCCCTGCGCCCTCCCGCCTGCAACCATTCCTGTCCGGAAATCCCACTCAACATCACGCGTTCCCAATCTGCAACGAGGGCCGAGAGCCTCGCCGCCGCGGGAGCCCAGCGGCACCGAGCCGGGCAGGAGCGGCCTCGAGCCGGCCAACGCAGCCGTCCCGGGACCGGCCGCCCCGGCCTCCCCCGAGCGGCTCGCGGGGCCCCGGGCGCGCGCCGGCCCCACGGGAGGCGGCGGCCTCCTCGCCGCGCGGCGCTGACGCGCTGACCGCCGGCCGCGCCGCTCCCGCGCCGCCCTCGCCCGAGTGCTTCCGGGTGAGCGGGTCGCCGACCCCGGCCCCGCCCCGCGCCGCGCCTCCGCCCGCCGCTCGGGCTGCGGCCGCTCCGGCGCCGGTTCCCGCTGCCTCAGCGTCGGCGCGGACGGCGGCCCGGCGTGACTGCCCGGCGGGCCCGCTGGCTCGGGAGCTGCAGCGTCCGGCCGCGGCCTCCTCGGCCGGGAACCCGAGCCCGCCCGCCGCAGCCGCGCGCCCGGCCGGTCCGCGCAGCTCCGGCCCCTCGCGGGGAAGGGGGCGCCGGCGCGGCCGAAGCCCCGCGCGCCGAGACAGGTAAGGGCCGCTGCCGAGGCCCGGGCCGGCCGCTGGCCGTCGCGGGGCGCCCGGGCGCGGGGCGTCGGGGTCCGGCCGGCCGCGCTGTGCTCCGTGCGCCCCGGGCGCCGCCTCCCTCGGCGTGTCCCGGGGGCGCCGCGTCGGCCGAGCGGAGGGCTAGCGCCCCGGGACCGGGTTGTCCTCCTCCCTCGGCCCCCCGGGCTGGACTGGCGTCTGCCGGGAGGGGCAGCGTGAGGGCTGGGCGCACCCGGGGGGGACCCTGGTCCTCGGCCCGGCTGGGGAGAAAGTCCAGGCGCGGCGCCCCGGGGCCCCGCGGGACCTCCGCTGTCCGCACTTGGTTTTCTGTGCGTTCCCGATTCATGACTCAGCGGTTCTGCCGGCCGCGGAGCCGCGGTGGACAGGTTGAAGTGGCCGGTGGGGTCCCCGGGGCCGCTGGTGTTTTTGCGTTGAGCCAGCGGGAACGAGGGTGTGTGCAGCGGGGGAGCGGGACAGGCAGCGAGCAGGGTGTGGATGGGTGAGTTCCGAGTGGGTTTGTGAAATGACACACCTCCCTCCACCCCCACCCCCACCCCCCAATTTTTTTTTTTTAAATTTTGGGCATGAGCGCGCCCGACAAGGTGCAGCTGTGGAAGTTTGCCGCGGTTTGCAAGTCTTGCGGAATTGACCTTGTCTCTGCATCGCGCTCCGTTTAGCAAGTTGGGAGACGATGACCGAGTATTAAAATACATACCCACGTTGGGCAGGAATTTTGGAACGTGTGATTCATGTAGGAAGTTAGGTCATTGGCTTTATGAATCATTGATACGGATCTCGAAATGGAAATAGAGGCGAGCTGCGGCTGCTTCTGCCTGTGCGGCTGGGTGTCTGCGCGTTGGGTGGGAAGGGCTTTGTTAGGGTTGTTGCTGGACGTTCGCCGTTAGGAAATACCGTGGGGAAGCAAAAATGACATTTCTGCAGAATGCTCGCAGCTAGAAGAGTTTGCTGGGTCCGAGTGGGCTGGGCGATCCTACCTGCTTTTTGCCCCTTGTGGGAGGATGATAGGAGGCGCGCAGAAGCAGAGTCTGTGGGAAGGAGGGTTCACTGAAGAATTTGCCCCGGTTCAAAACAGTCTCTTGAGTGGAAGGCCTCATCCGTTTTGCCGTTCTAGGCGTAAACATTTAGGATGGGAATAAGTGTACAGAGTCTTTATGTGTTATGGAAGAAAGTGTGTACTGAAGTGGTGATTTTTTTGGAATTGGTTTATTTTAAACTAGCAATAACCTTTTCCTGAAATGTAACTTGATCATTTTTGGCTTTCAAAATGTTGTCAAGAAAAATAACTGATCGTAGAGTTCTTGATACTCACAGGCTTTTTTCTTTGGAATTTAGCTTATTTTACCTTGATTTTCACTTAGAAGGACTTGGTTCTAAAGTAAAGGGAAGTTTATCTTGTTGGGATTGCTTACCAGATTCCTTTAATACTTTGACTAAGTTTCGGCATCTTTTTCACTTTGGATATCCATTCTTATGTTCAGAGTGTTGGCTGGGGTTACTTTTGATTTTTGTCCAGTTAGTAGTGACTTAAGAGTTTCAGTTCCCTGTGAACAGAGATGCCCTTTCGGAAAATCCCTGGTGGAAATCACCGTAACTGACAGTCTCGATAGCTAAAAATGAAAGGGAGACCCTCTGAGGGCAGCATTTGAGCGTCTCCATAAAGAAGGGAAAAAGTGACACGGACAGTGTGTCTGGTAAAGTGTCTCTCTCGAAACAAAAACAGTCTTACTAGAAATGAGGTTAACGAGGAGGAGACACAATTTCTTGCAAAGCTCTTTGTGAATTGTTTCCCTGCTCTCAATATGGAATGGATGTATAGATGATGATGCAGAGAAAAGAATTCTCCTGGCAGCATGCTGGGAATTTGGATGAGGATCATTGAAATAACATTCTTCTGTCCTTACCTTGGCACCCCACCCACTGCACCTGCAGGACAGCCTATTTCTTACATAGTCTTTTCCTTTAAGGTAGTCATTGTCTTTCTGGAGAATCTGAATGATCTTCTAACTGGGAAAATGTACTACCTTATCCAGATGGCAAGTAAAGAATGGATTCTATGACCATCATTCAAAACACAACTTTTAAAATGTCAGAATTGAGCAAAATGACTTAGTCTTTTTCTCTAGTTTCCCTTCTAGGGTGTACGTGGGACACCTTTGGAGATTATCTTTTTGGTGTTGTACATTGCACCTTCACTGTTAAAACTTAGGCTTCAATAAATTAGGCTAGACTTAGAGAAATCAAACACTCAACTAGCGGCGGATGAAAACCTGCCTGAGTTCCATACTGGAGGGCCTGGGTTCAAGTCCTGGCTCCGCTTTCACCTGTATCTCTTTCTCCCCCCAATCAAATTAAAAAACCTGCAAGGCTAACAGCTGAGTTTATCGTGTCATTCTCCACTTGTTCCGTTTTTGCTCTGGTGCTTGCTGCATACGTGTGCTTTTGGCCTGGTCTAGCGGCAGGGAGAGCAGTGGATGAGCAGAGATGAACGAGAAAGGCATACAGAGAAGGTGGAAGGAGAATGCTCACTTTATGGATTCAGTAGACATTTATGGGCTTTTGAAATTCAGTAGGCCACAAAGGAAGTCTCTTTTCTACCATAAACTAGCCTTTCCTTACTCCTACCCCTAATTCAAGCAGCCACTGTTAATGTTTTCTTGTGTGTCCCTCTCCAAATTTTCCATTGCATACACAGTCACATCTGTTTGGGAGAATTATCCTGTACCTTTTATTCTTTTTTTTAAAATTTTTTTATTTATTTGAAAGGCAGAGGTAGAGTGTCTGCAGGGTGGGAAGGGGCGAGTCTTCCAACCACTGGTTCACTCCCCAGATGGCAGAACCGGAGCTTGGTTGATCCAGAGCCAGGAGTTTCCTCCGGGTCTCCCACACAGCGCAGGGGCTCAAGCACTTGGGCCATCTTCTTCTGCTTTCCCAGGCCATAGCAGAGAGCTGGATTGAAAGTAGAGTAGGGGCTGGCGCTGTGGCATAGCGGGTGGAGCCGCTGCCTGCAATGCCAGCATCCCATGTAGGTGCCAGTTCAAGTCCTGGCTGCTCATAAGATGTGGGTCTCACACACAACATCTTAACTGCTATAACAAATGCTTGACAATTTTTTTTAATTTAGAACTTTTTTTTTTCCTTGAGAGAGGGGGAGAGAGAGAGAGAGAGGCAGGCAGGCAGGGCTCTTTTATGCTCTCCAAAGCCTGCACAGGGCTGGGCCGAGCTGAAGCTGAGAGCCTACAGTCCAATTCAGGTTTCTTATGTGAATGGTAAGAATCTAGTTCCTTGGGCCACCACAGCTGCCTCCCAGGTTCTGTGTTAGCAGGAAGCTGGAGTCAGGAATTGAACCCAGGTACTTGGGCATCGTAACCACTAGACAAAGTGCCTGTTTCCCAACTCTCCATTAGAGTGTGTGCGTGTGTGTGTGTGTGTGTGTGTGTGGTAAACGTATTTCATAAAGCAGTTTACAGCACCCTTGAGGGCCAGGTGGTTAATTTTAATTGAACTGGTAAGAATAGAAATGGTGTAGTTTGAAGATTGATGCTGTCGTATAAACCTATTTGGTGATAATTAAATGGCTGCATTTTGTAGCTTGATTGTTTCGGAATTTCATGATGAATATCAATCAAAAACGTTGTACAGAGTGTAACTTTTGTCCTGTTGCTGTGTTGTTCATCCCAACAGAAATAGTTAGCCCGCTTTGTCTTCCATTACCTTCCATCTCTTATATATTCACCATTCAGGAAAAAAACCCTCTGTGGAGCTGGAAGTTCAAAAAATCCTTTTGCAAAGGAGAGCTCTGTTTGGCAGGTTAATTTCTCAAGGCCGGAAGCTGGTACAGATTCAGTCTTTATTTTGCAAAGTGGTTGTGAGCAGAATAGGGGAGGCTTCGGTGTTTGAATTTGGATGTTAGGTTACCTGTGGCCAGGAGGATGGTCAGGGTTCTTTGCCATTTTGCAATGAGAGTAAAGAAAACGATTACTTGTATGAGGTTGGAACTCCCGAGTGGCAGTTTCCCTGGCTGGTGCCCAGTGTCTATTCTGAGGCGTTGTCAAAGCTCGCCTGACAGAACCTACCACAAAACCATAATCTGACCTGGCCCTGCTACAAGTCAGGAAGACCTGCGGTTTAGGAAAAGTGGCAACCACAGAAGAGTGTCTTCTAAAGGACATTTGTCTTCAGGAGATTAAGGCTAAGTTTTAGGATGAAAATCAGCTTAGTGTGTATATCCTAGGACTCGGGTTTTTGTTGTTTTCTCCTCCTCCTCCTGTTTCAAGAAAAGACGGTGGTTAAGGAAAACTAAGGCAGAAAGCTTATTAGACAAAATGTGTACAAGAGAGATCATAGGGCTGTCCCCAGTATTGATGTAATGTTCTGGTTTTTTGAAAGTGTTTGCCAAAAATCAGTTAAATGTTTTACAGCAGGGGAAGAAAGCAGTGCTGTTACCAGCACAGGAAGGCCATACCCCTGGCTGGAATAGTAGTCTGATTCAGAGACCTTCACTCTTGTCACTGGGATCAAAAGGACTCTTGGAACGATGGGTAGTTTGAGTTCAAACAAGTAAATTATGTTTTCCTGATTCTCATTTTGTTTTTCCCATGGAACTGTGTAGTAGCATGTATAGAATCGTGAAGGAACATCTTTAAGCTCTCTGTTATTATCAGATGCTATCTCCCAGCATAGCTGTCTCCCACACCATGTGGTGTCTCATGAAAACTTTGACGTTTCCTATATGACTATGCATGAATTTCAAAATATTTTTTGCACTGAAAGAAACATCTTTTTATTGCATTTTTCATAGACTTTTGAAAATACATTTGGGGCCAGCACTGTGGCACAGTGGGTTAAAGCCCTGGCCTGAAGCACTGGCATCCCATATGGGCACCAGTTCTAGACTTGGCTGCTCCACTTCCAATCCAGCTCTCTGCTGTGGCCTGGGAAAGCAGTGGAAGATGGCCCAAGTCCTTGGGCCCCTGCACCCATGTGGGAGACCCGGAAGAAGCTCCTGGCTCCTGGCTTTGGACTGGCCCAGCTCAGGCCATTGCAGCCATCTGGGGAGTGAACCAGAGGATGGAAGACTTCTCTCTCTGTCTCTACCTCTCTCTGTAATTCTGTCTTTCAAATAAAAAAAAAATCAAAAGAAAATACATTTGTATTTAGTAAATGAAACTCTTGAGTCTAAAGTTCTTTAGCGATCGTCTTAGGTAGAAAGCTGTTAAGAACGTCATGCCCCACCCTTCGACCAAGGTTCGTGTCGCCACATTTAACTGCAGTTTGCTATCACAGTTCAGGTTGTTTGATACAAGTCTACAATGATTTGCCTTTGTTGTGCTTTAGATTATGTTGTGACTACAGGAAGTTTACTTTTTGTTGCCCTCAGAAATCAAGATTGCTAGCAATTTATGATGTATGTAGGATTTGATGTAAGGAGAAGATGATATAATTAGTCATTCTCTTCCTTGAAAATTCAAACAAAAAATCCGCAAAACAGTAAGGGTGGAACAAAGTAGAGGAAGTGAGGGAGGTATAGAGGTTGGGAAAAGCCTTGGAGTACATATCCTATTTTTATTTTCTCAGAGGTGGAATATTTTTTTGGAAGATTTATTTATTTATTTGAAATAAATAGGAGAGGCAGAGAGAGAAGAGGAGAGGAGGGGAAGGGAGGGGGAGGGCTTTTCCATCTGCTGGTTCACTCCCCAATTGGCCGAAAAGTCCAGAGTTGCGCTGATCCAAAGCCAGGAGACAGGATTTTTTTCCGGGTCTCTCATGTGGGTGCCGGGGCCCAAGGACTTGGGCCATCCTCTGCTGCCTTCCCAGGCCATAGCAGAGAGCTGGATAGGAAGTGGAGCCGCCGAGACCCACAGTTCCATGGGATGGTGGCACTGCAGGTGGCTGCTTTACACGCCATAGTGCAGGCCCCTCAGAGGTGGAATATTAAAACCCTGTTTAAAGAATCATTATTGGCCGGCGCCGAGGCTCAATAGGCTAAGCCTCCACCTTGTGGCGCTGGCACACTGGGTTCTAGTCCTGGTCGGGGCGCCGGATTCTGTCCCGGTTGCCCCTCTTCCAGGCCAGCCCTCTGCTGTGGCTCGGGAGTGCAGTGGAGAATGGCCCAAGTGCTTGGGCCCTGCACCCCACGGGAGACCAGGAGAAGCACCTGGCTCCTGCCATCGGATCAGCGCCGTGTGCCGGCTGCAGTGCGCCAGCTGCGGCAGCCATTGGAGGGTGAACCAACGGCAAAAAGGAAGACCTTTCTCTCTGTCTCTCTCTCTCTGTCCACTCTGCCTGTCAAAAAAAAAAAAAAGAGTGATTATTGGCCGGCACTGCGGCTCACTAGACTAATCCTCCGCCTGCCGCACTGGCACCCCAGGTTCTAGTCCTGGTTGGTGCACGAGATTCTGTCCCAGTTGCTCCTCTTCCAGTCCAGCTCTCTGCTGTGGCCCGGGAAGGCAGTGGAGGATGGCCCAGGTGCTTGGGCCCTGCACCTGCATGGGAGACCAGGAGGAAGCACCTGGCTCCTGGCTTTGGATCGGTGCAGCACACCGGCCATAGTGGCCATTTGGGGGGTGAACCAATGGAAGGAAGACCTTTCTCTCTGTCTCTCTGTCTCTCTCACTGTCTAACTCTGCCTGTCAGGAAAAAAAAAAAAAGAATCATCATTTATCTTTTACCATTATTTTCACTTTGAAGTCCCAGTATCTTAGTGTTCAGATTTAATTTTAAGTTACTTATTCTGAGCACTTTGTTATTCTTTCTGCAACCCCACTTTCCTAAGTAGAAACATTTTAACAACTAGAAACAGTCTTTTGTTTTTCTAACAAACAGTACAATTAGTAAACATACTATCTTAAAATAATTAAGTATTCCAAGTAAGGGACCTCAAGATTAAAGGATTAAAGATAGAAAAAAAATTGATTTAGATTAGATATTTTTCTCTTTAGATATTTTTCTGTTTATATATTTTCCTCTTTAGATTATATATTTTCTTTAGATATTTTTCTAGATACAGTGGGTGACTATCACTGTCACTCTTTGTCTTGCCAAACTCATCCTTTCCGTTGTAGCCAAAGTTTCTTTTTGAATTTGATAAAAGGGAGATGGCATATAGTTTACCTTGTTGACCATCTTTCCATTTTTTTTTATTGTGGTGACATAGTGATTACCATTGGCACCAGTTTTAGGTGCCAGTTCAGTGCTTTTACGTATGTCCACACTGTTCTGCACACCCCTCTCTAGAACTTTTTCCATCGCTGTAGCTGGAACTTGACTCGTTAAACAGCAACTCCTCACTCCCCTTGTCCTTGGCAACCACTGTTCTACTTTCTGTCACTATGAGTCTGACTACTTTAGGTGCCTCATATCAGTAGAATCATACAATATTGGTCTATTATGCCTTATTTCACTCAGGGTAATATCTTCAAAGTTCATCCGTGGCATGTATCAGAGTTTCATTCCTTGATAGGACTGAATAGAATTCCATTGTAGCAAGGCCAGCATTGCAGCATAGCAGGTTAAGCCACTGCTTGCCACAATGGCATCCCCTGTCAAGGTACCAATTAGAGTTCCGGCTCTCCTGATCCAGCTTCCTGCTAATGCATCCTGGGAGTAGCAAATGATGGCCCAAGGGCTTGGGCCATTGCCACACATGTAGGACACTAGGATAGAGTTCCTAGTTCCTGGCTTTGGGCTGGTACAGACTTGGGTGTTGCAGCCATTTGCGGAGTGAGTCAGTAAATGGAAGGCTTCTCTCTCTCTCTCTCTCTCCCTCTCTGCCACTCTGCCTTTCAGACAGTTCCATTGTATGTGTAGACTAGACTGTCTAGTCATCTGTGAATGGACATTTGAGTTGCTGTCTTTTAGATTTATCAATAATGCTGTCATAAATATGAGTTTACAAAAATTTGTTGAGTCCCAGCTTCCATTCTTTCGGGTATATACCCAGAAGTGGAATTTCTGGATCATATGGATCCAGACCACATGTACTTTTTTTGAGGAACCACCATACTGGTTTCCACAGTGGCTATACCATTTTACATTCTTACCAGCAATGTACAAGTTTTCTAATTCCTCCACTCTTCATTCTGTACTTGTTATTTTCTTTCATTTTTTTAAAAATAAGCCTATCTTTTGAGCACGGAACTCAATCCACTTTGCATGTCGGTGACAGGTGACCCAACTACTTGTGGCATCATGTGCTGCCTCCCAGGTTGTATGTTAGCAGGAAGCTGGGGCGCTTGTGGAGTGTGTAGTGGGGTGAAACCACTGCCAGTGACTCCAGCATCCCATATGGGCACTGGTTCATGTCCTAATTGCTCCCCTCCCCCCTTTTTAAGATTTATTCATTTATTTGAAAGGCAGAGTTAGAGAGAGATGTCGTCCATCCACTGGCTCATGCCCCAAATGGCCACAGCAGCCAAGGCTGGACCAGACTGGAATCAGGAGTCAGGAGCTTGCTCTGGGTCTCCCATGTGGGTGGCAGGGGCCCAGGAACTTGGGGACTGTCTTCTGCGGCTTTCCCAGGCACATTAGCAGGGAGCTGAATGGGAAGTGGAGCAGCTGGGACTTGAACTGGTGCACATATGGGAATTTGGCACTGAGAGTCACAGCTTAATCCACTGTACCACAGCTTTGGCCCATTGCTCCACTCTCAGTCCACCTCCTTGCTAATGGCCTGGAAAAAGCAGTGTGACATGGCTTAAGTGTTTGGGCCCCTACCACCCACGTGGGAGACCTGGATGAAGCTCCTAGCTCCTGGTTTTGACCTTGCCCAGCACTGGCCATTGGAGCCATCTGGGGAATGAACCAGTGGATGGAAGATCTCTTCCTGTGTCTCTCCCTATCTCTCTCTAACTCTGCTTTTCAAATAAATAAATGTTTTTTTTAAAAATCACAAATATCACTCAGTTTTCATTAGGGTGGCTTTCACTAAGAAGATAATGTTTTAGGGGCCGGCGCTGTGGTACAGCGGGTTAAAGCTCTGGCCTGAAGCGCCGGCATCCCATATGGGTGCCAGTTCTAGACTTGGCTGCTCCTCTTCCAATCCAGCTCTCTGCTATAGCCTGGGAAAGCAGTGGAAAATGGTCCAAGTCCTTGGGCCCCTGCACCCACGTGGGAGACCCAGAGGAAGCTCCTGGCTCCTGGGTCCTGGCTTCGGATCAGCACAGCTTGGGCTGTTGCGGCCACCTGGGGAGTGAACCAGAGGATGGAAGACCTCTCTCTCTGTCTCTACCTCTTTTTGTAACTCAGTCTTTCAAATAAATAAAATAAATCTTAAAAAAATAATGTTTTAAAAAACAGTAAACAGCAAGCATTTGGAACAAGTATTTGGGTCAGTGGTTAAGATGCCACTTGGAGGGGGGGGTGTTCTGGTACAGCGGGTTAAGCCACCATTTGGGATCCCCTCCCATATTAGAGTGTCACTTTGAATCCTGGCTACATGCTTCCGCTCCTGCTCCCTGCAACTGGGAAGCAGCAGATAATGGCGCAAGTACTTGAGTTCCTATCAACCATGTGGGAGATACAGATGGAGTGTCTGGCTCCTGACTTCAGCCGGGCTGACCCAGGTTGTTGCAGCCATTTGGGGAGTAAAGTTTGAAAGTCAGAATTAGAGGGAGAACAGAAAGAGAAAGACTTGATCCACTAGTCCACTCCCTGCATGGCTGCAACAGCCAGCGCTGGGGACAGACTGAAACCAGGAGCTTTGTCGGGTGGGGTCTCCCATGTGGGTGGCAGGAGCACAAACACTTGGGCCATTTTCTACTGCTTTCCCAGGAGCATTATCTGGGACTGTATCAGAAGTGGATCAGCCAGGAATTGAACTGGCACCCATATGGGATGCTGACATTGCACGCTGCAGCTTAACACTTTGTGCCACAGTGCCTGCCCCTCATTGTGATTTTGATTTGCATTTCCCTAATGAGTGATGTTCAGCACCTCTTTGTTTTTCTTGGCCATTTGTGTTTTTTTTTTTTTTAAGAAATGATCTTTTTATATCTTTTGCCCATCTTTGTTTTTTTTTTTTTTTTTTTGACAGGCAGAGTGGACAGTGAGAGAGAGAGAGAGAGAGAGAGAAAGGTCTTCCTTTTTGCCATTGGTTCAGCCTCCAGTGGTCGCTGCGGCCGGTGCACTGCGCTGATCCGATGGCAGGAGCCAGGTGCTTCTCCTGGTCTCCCATGGGGTGCAGGGCCCAAGCACTTGGGCCATCCTCCACTGCACTCCCGGGCCACAGCAGAGAGCTGGCCTGGAAGAGGGGCAACCGGGACAGAATCCGGCGCCCCGACCAGGACTAGAACCCGGTGTGCCGGCGCCGCAAGGTGGAGGATTAGCCTAGTGAGCCGCAGCGCCGGCCTTTGCCCATCTTTTAATTTTGCTTTTGTTTTTGAGTTATAGAAGTTGTTTATCCTTCTGAAAGTTCATGGAAGCTGGACTTAAAACATTATTTTGGTGCAAAGCATTAAGTCTTTTACTCACTACAACTGATTGATCATCTAGAGGCTGCCTTCAGATCCTAAAAGCTTCTCAGTTTCTAACAGGAACTTGAGGTTTCTCCTGGTCCCGTGCTGTTTCTCAGTGTGACTACTTCACCAATCCAGGAGGGAGACTCTCTGGAGCAAATCACCAGCTAGACAGTCTTACCTAATGTAACAGAATTATGGGAGTGACATCCTGTAAACTTTGCCTTATTTTATTGGCTAGAAGTAAGTCATAGGGGTGGTTACGATGCTGTTGGGTCGCCTGTATCTTGTGTGGGAGTGCCTAGATTCAATACCTGCCCCAACTCCTGACTCTGGTTTCCTGCTGATGCAGATCCTGGGAGGCAGAGGTCATGGCTCAAGTAACTGGGTTCCTGCCACCCATATGGGAGACCTGGATTGGGTCCCTGCTCTTGGCTTCAGCCTGGCCCAGCCTTGGCTGTTGCAGGCATTTAGGTAGTGAACCAGTGAAAGGAGCTCGCTCTGTCTCAGTCTGTCTTTCTGTATGTCTCAGATCAATCAGTCAGTAAAAACTGAAGAGAAGTACTGAGGCACAGCTCTTGTCCACTGTAGTGGGGAGGTGTTCACACAAAGAAGAACATGAAGAGGTAGAATCAGGGGAGGAACCACTTTCCAGTTTGTTTGCCATAGCTAGTTATAAAATAGCACATATTTTATAGACTTGCTTTTGTTTAAAAAATACATATGTTGCTAAAATAGACATACCTTTAAATGATGGTTACTGGTGGTGTTATTGTTATTTTGTTTTTCTTCATTATTTCTTGCCACTTTCCTTCCCTACAGCATCCCAATTTTGAAATTTCAAATCAATAATTAGTGTTTTTATTATAATTAAATGTTGTTTATTGTTCAGGCACGTAATATATCATGGTTGCTTCCTTGTTCAACTTTTATTTTTTTCTGGTGGTTAAAGTTGCTTTTAAGAATCTGCATAGGGGCCGATGTCATGGCACAGCTGGCAAAGGCATGGCTTCGTCCGCTTATTCCCTGTAACAGAGTGCTCTTTCAAGCCCTGGCTGCCCCACTTCCCACCCAGCTCCTTGCCTATGTGCTTGGGGAGCCGCCCCGCGATGGCTCAGCCACAGGGGCCAGTGTTGCCGTGCAGTGGTTAAACTTTTTGCATGGGACATCTCATCAGTGTAGCTGATTGAGTCTTGGCTTCTCTGCTTCCAATCCAGCTTCTTGCAGATGCACCTGGGGAGGCAGAGGAGGCTGGTCCAGGTGCTTAGGCCCCTGCCACCCGTGGGGAGACTAGGATGGAATTCCTGGTTTCAGCCTGGCTGTTGTGGCCATTTGGGGAGTGAACCAGTGGATGGAATATCTTTTTCTGTCTGTCTCTCCCTCTCTTTCTGTTGCTCTTTCAAATAAATAAATAAATTTTTTTTAGACAGGCAGAGTGGACAGTGAGAGAGAGAGACAAAGGTCTTCCTTTGCCGTTGGTTCACCCTCTAGTGGCCGCCGCGGTTGGAGCGCTGCGGCCAGAGCACTGCGCTGATCCAATGGCAGGAGCCTGGTGCTTCTCCTGGTCTCCCTTGGGGTGCAGGGCCCAAGCACTTGGGCCATCCTCCACTGCACTCCGGGGCCACAGCAGAGAGCTGGACTGGAAGAGGGGCAACCGGGACAGAATCTGGCGCCCCGACCGGGACTAGAACCCTGTGTGCCGGCGCCGCAAGGTGGAGGATTAGCCTGTTGAGCCACGGTGCAGGCCAAATAAATAAATTTTTTAAAAAATTTCATAGTTTTCTGATTACTGATTGCTTTTTTCCCCACCACATGCTCGCAACAGATTTTTCAAGAGCATGTTCTATCTCTCCATCCATCCATCCAGCCATATATCTTAATTTATAATAGAAATCAATTTATAAATTTATAAGTTGTGAAATAAACTTATTTTGAATAAAACAGTTTGTGAAAGAGAAAAAGTATATAACAAAAATATGATCTTAGGAAGCTTAGTAAAGTGATTACATGTTTTTTTTTTTTTTTTTTTTTTTTTTTGTTTTTTTACCTAGGTTAAGAAATTCCACATTGTGGTTTTCTAGAAGTTCCCTCAAGGTATTCTTTAATTGCATTCTGTCTCCTCCAGGCAATCACAATGCAATTTTACACATTAGTCATTCTCTCAGACTGTTTCCTGTCCAATGTTGCAGTCTCCCTCGCCTACTATACATGAACAAATTTGAAAAGCGGAGTAGTTCTGCCCTCTTTGTGTCTGTCAGGATGGGCTAACCTCCTTTAGCGGATGATGCCCCAGTGTCGGTGGTTTACCACAAAGTGCACTTCTCATTCACCTGCCTGTCCCCGTGACTGGGAGTGCAGGGGTAGAGGAGTAGTCTGTTTATAGAGTCATCGAGGGACTCAGGCCCCTTTCCTCTAGTGGCTCTGCCATCCTCCGGGGCCTCAGAAACTTGCCCAGAGGCCTCTGCAGCCGACCGGCAGATAGGAGGGCAAATAACACTTCCCCTCACATTCCACCGGGCAGAACCCAGAGGCAGGGCTGTGTTTACATGGAAGGATGTGAGTACAGCATACCCGTGAGGTTCAGGCAACAAAAGGGAGTGGCTTGGTGAACATTGAACCAGGCTCTGCCATAACTTGTATCTCTAAGCAGCATATTGTTTTGATTATTAAAACTGAACAGCAAGTACACAGCTATCTGTGATGGAAGAGGTTCCCATTGTCCTTGTTAGACGAAGGCTTCTCAGAGAGATAGGCCGAGGGGAGTCCTCCTTGAGCCTTATCTGTGTAAGCTGTTGGGAAAGTTTGTTCTTGAGTCCTGAGAAACACATCACAAGGGCATCTGGCAGAGCGGAAGTGTTCACAGGGTACTCACTATCTAACAGAATAATAGTTGGGGGAGTACACAGTGTTCACAGGGTACTCACTATCTAACAGAATAATAGTTGGGGGAGCACACAGTGTTCACAGGGTACTCACCATCTAACAGAATAATAGTTGGGGGAGCACACAGTGTTCACAGGGTACTCACCATCTAACAGAATAATAGTTGGGGGAGTAACGGCTGTTTTGCTTCTAAGCTCATGATGCGCTAGCTCTCAGATACAGGTAAGGAAACCACATCTGTGCTGTGAAGACGTCCTTAGCCCATGCAGGCAACAGGGAAGGGAGCAACAGGTGCTTTATCAGCTTGGATAGGGCTAAGGAAGAACGAAAGTCTCAAGAAAAGTGTGGTTCACTGCCACACAGTCAGCTCTGTACCAGTCCTAAGCTAGGAACCAGGAACTCCACTCGGTCTCCCACGTGGGTGGGTGGGGGGCCCGAGTACTGGGGCTGTCCGGCTGCTGCCTTCCCAGGTGCATTGGCAGGGAGTTGGATCAGGAGTGGAGCAGTTGGGATTTGAACCTTCATTCTGATACAGCTTAACCTGCTGCACCACAGTGCTGTCCCCCTTTTGCCAATGTCTTTTGGATATCATTGCTTCCATCTGTAGTTTTCTTTTGGGATATCATTGAGTTGGGGATGCTGTTTGTTCCCTTTAATGCTGTTTCTTGATTTTCCCGTTTACTTGATGACCTGTCGTCCTGTGGTGTGTTGACAAAGGGTATAAAATAGGTAAATGTTGGGGCGCTGTGTGTCAGGAGAAGTCTGCAGTGATTAAGCATGAGAGTAGGGTAGTTTGATAAGGATACAGGCTGCTTATAGTTTGTTTGTAGTTCTTCAGGAGTTCAAAGGTATCAACCGTGCTTACTGTTTCTTGTCTCCAGAGTTACTTTTGATGTCTTGAACCATTCCAATATATGTGACCTGATTTTCCCCTTTCTGCAAGCTTATGAAACAAGTTTTGCTCCCAGTGTTGGAACACTCTGTGTGGTATATACTTTGGTGTGAATTCAAGATTTGTGTCCAACACTCCAGGGTGCCTGACAGCTCAGGTCCTTGACTTCTGGGAAGTTATTTTATTAATGTTTTTTTTTCCCCCTCTCCTCTCTTTGTCTGGTTACTTGAATGCTGGTCCCTCTAGACTGGTAAGTTAACCTTATTGTTTTCTGCTTTTCATCTCTTTTTTTCCTCCGTTTCCTATGAGGCTTCCTGAATTTTATTTTCCAAGCTTTCTGACTTTTTTATATTGATTTTTTTATTGAGATAAAATTCACATAGCATAAATTTTCCCCATTGAAGTGGTGATACTGTCAGTGGTTGTGCAACCATCACCACGATCTAATTCCAGAAGGTTTTCATTCAACCCCTGAAGAAACCTCATTTCCATACCAATGCGTTTCCTCTACTTTCTGTCTGATTTTCCCAGTTCTGGGCTTTTCGCATAAAATAAATTGTACAGTATATAGCCTGTAAGTCTGGTTTTTTTCAGTTATCCTCATGTCTTTAAGGTTCATTACTGCAGTATGAGTCAGTACATTATTCCTTTTTATGAATGGATGATATTCCATTGTTATGTATGTACCATATTGGCTTATCCATGCATCAGCTGATAGATATTTGTATTGTTTACACTTCTGGCTGTATTGAATCGTGCTGTTGTGATCATCATGTACAGGTTTTTCTGTGGGTATATGTTTCCAGTTCTTTTTTGTGTACACTAGGAGTAGAATTGCTGATTTCTGTTTAGTTTTTAATTTCTACTGTCATTTTGATATCCAAAATCTAATTTTTACCTGCAATTTTTTAGAATCCACTATTCTTGTTTCATGATTGCAATATTTTTATTTGCAATATACTTTCTTAATTCTCCAAAGACATTAATCAGTTATTTTTCAAGTTTTCTTCTCCCTGCGTAGTTTATTTTAAGCAAATTATTCTTTTAAATTAATTAATTTCATTTGAAAGGCAGAGAGATCCTTCCATCTGCTGCTTTAGTTCCCAAATGCCCACTGTTTCTGAGTCTGGGCCAGGCAGAAGCTAGGAGCCAAGAACTCATAATCTGCTTTCTCACATGACTCCTAGAGTATACTTCATATCGGAATCAGGCAGTCCAAGCTGTGCCTTTTTTTTAACATCTTATTGAAATATGACATACATATCAAGAAATGCACCTAAGTGTGCAGATAAATGAGTTTTTTTGGTCATTTGATCACCCTCATAACCAACACCTACACTAAAAACAAAGCATTACTAGTACCCTGAGAGTCCTCGGTATTCTCCCCATTTCTTTTTTTTAACATGTGAAATAATGTTGTCATTTACATGATATGATTCATTGAAGCACTATTTATAACTGTATATCAAATGATATGATAAGCACACAAGTTTTATACTCTATGTATTAACTACCACAAGTAAGAGAAAACGTGGTATTTGTCTTTTGGGGTCTGGCTTGTTTGACATAGCATAATGATCTCCAGTTACATCAATTTTGTTGCACATGTCAGGATTTCATTCTTTTTTTGTGGCTGAAAAATATTCCTTGCATGTATATATGCTACATTTTCTTTATCCAGTTATCAGTTGATAGACATCTAGGTTGATTCCATATCTTAGCTGCTGTGAAAACATTGGAGGACAAGTAACTCTCTGATATGCTCATTTCATTTCCTTTAGATGTATTTCCAGGAGTGGGAAGCTGGGTCATGTGGTAGATACGTTTTCAGTTTTCTGAGGAATCTCCACACTGTCTTCCATAGTGGTTGTACCATTTTGCAGCTCCACCAGCATTTTATTCTCTGTATCCTCACCAGCACTTGCTACTTTTGATTTTTGAGTGATAGCCATTGTAACTGGGGTGAGGCGATATCTCATTGTGGTTTTTATTTGTATTTCACTTTTTGCTAAGTGATGATGAGCAGTTTTTCATGTGTCTGTTGGTCATTTGTATTTCCTCCTTTGAAAAGTGCTTGTTCATATCCTTTGCCCTTTTCTTAACTGGATTTTTCTTTTGTTATTGAGTTTCTTGAGCTCCTTTAATATTCTGATTATTAATCATTTATCAGATATATAGTTTGCAAATGTTTCCTCCTATTCTTTTTGTTGTCTCTTCACTTTTTTTTTTTTGGGTGGTTATTAGCCACTTCCATTCCATTTTACACTGAGAATCAGGAGCAGAAGTAAGAAGTGGATAAAGTTGAAAAAAATCACATCCTAGCCAGGAAAAGAACAGAAGCCTTTAATGTAAGACCTAGGAGGGTGCAGTTTTTAGAGTTCAGTGCCTCAAAGACAGAGCCGAGTGCTTTGCACTGGGATGACAGAAAAGATGCCTCGGGGCATCTCAGAAATCATACCTTCTCAGAGGCCTGGAAATGCATATTTGTTTCAGTAGTCTGCCCTGAGGCCGCACCTTCTTGCCTAGGGTCAGCTCCACATTCTGGCTTCCCTGCAAATGCTCCGTGGCTACAGCAGTGTGTGTCTAGTGGTCTCATTCACAGTTCCTGATGGCAGCAGACCTGGATGTCATCTGTGTGATCTTTGCAGACACAGAATGCAAGGGTTGTGGGGCCATAGCAGCCTCCACTAAGATTTCAGAGGAAAACCTAGGAGGCCAGGGGGCGTGTTGCAGGGTCAAGGGTCATAGCATAGACTCTAGGGCTGTGAAGCTGATATGTGGATCCAAGAAGGCAGGCAACCAGCAACCTACCATGCCAGATTTCTGTCGGAAGCCCCAAAAAGCAGCTGTGTGGGCTGAAACAGCAAGTATAGCCATAGCGGTGGGGATGCCCAAGGCCTTGGGAGCTCATCCCTGGCCACGGTGTGTCCAGATGCCAGACATACAGCTTTAGGATTTTTTTAAACCTGAAATTATTTGTCTTTAAAATTTTTGATTAACATGTGCACAGTGTTGTATTAGTCAGCCTTTTGTTACTTGAACTAAAATAGCTAAGAGGAAGAACTCAGGAAGGAAGAAGCTCACAGTTTTGGAGGTTCACAGTCCCAGATTAGGCAGCCCCATTGGTTGAGGTATCTGGAAAGGCTAGCGGATGACAGATCACATGGGAAGCAAGAAGGAGAAATTGCCTCTTCACTTTTTTTTAAGCATGTAGCTTTTTTTCTCTTTTTTTTGAGATTTAAGATTTATTTAACTATTTGAAAGAGTTTCAGAGAAAGAGAGAGAGCGAGTGTGCGAGCGCACTACTGGTTCACTCCCCAGATAGCCGCAACAGCAGGAGTTGCTGCCCGAAGCCAGCAGCCAGGAGCTTTTTCTTGGTCTCCCATGTGGATAGGGGCCAAGAACTTGAGCCATCTTGCAGTGCTTCCCCAGCCCACTAGCAGGGAGCTGGCCTGGAAGTGGAGCCTTTGGGGCTTGCATCGCTGCCCACGTGGGATCCTGCACCAGAGGCAGCAGCGTTACCCGCCACGCCGGTGTTGGCCCTCGGCTCTTGATCTTGTTGAGTGTTTCCTTTGCTGTCCAGAAGCTTCTTAGCTTTATGTTATCTGTTGTCTGTTTGGCTGTGCTTCTGGGGTATCACCCAAGAAGTGCAGCATTTCCCCTATGTTGTCCTTGAATAATTTGATGTTTCAGGTCCTAAGTTTAGATTCTTCATCCGTTGTGAGTTGTCTTTTGTGTAGAATGTAGAGCAGGGGTCATACTTCCAGTTTCCCAAGCACCGTTTGTTGAATAGATTGTCCTTTCTCCACGGAGTGATGTTAGCTCATTTGTCAAAGATTAGTTGGTTGTGATATGTGGATTAATTTTTGGGGTTTCTGTTCTGTTTCATTTGTCTACATATCTATTTTTGTGCCAATAATAGGTATTTTGATTATAACCACCCTATAGCATGTCTTGGAATTTGACATTGTGATGCCTCTGGCTTTGTTTTCATTGTTTAAGATTGTTTTGGCTATTTGGGGTCTTTTATGTTTCCATATGAATTTTAGGATTGCCTTTTCTAGATTTGTGAAGAATGTCCTTTTATATTTTTGGTTGAGATTGCATTGAATCTCTAAGTTGCTTTGAGTGGTATGGACATTTAGATGATTTTTTTTTTTTTTTGACAGGCAGAGTGGACAGTGAGAGAGACAGAGAGAAAGGTCTTCCTTTGCCGTTGGTTCACCCTCCAATGGCTGCCGCGGACGGGCCTGCTGCGGCCGGCGCACCGCGCTCATCCGATGGCAGGAGCCACGTGCTAGGTGCTTTTTCCTGGTCTCCCATGGGGTGCAGGGCCCAAGCACTTGGGCCATCCTCCACTGCACTCCCGGGCCACAGCAGAGAGCTGGCCTGGAAGAGGGGCAACCGGGACAGAATCCGGCACCCCGACCGGGACTAGAACCCTGTGTGCCGGCGCCGCAAGGCGGAGGATTAGCCTGTTGAGCCACGGCGCCGGCCAATGATTATTTTTAAAATTTATTTATTTGAAAGAGTTGCACAGAGAGAGGAGAGGGAGAGGGATAGAGAGAGAGAGGAGAGCGAGGTCTTCCATCCGATGGTTCACTCCCCAGATGACCGCAACTGCTGGAGTTGCACTTATATGAAGCCAGGAGTGAGGAGCTTCCTCCAGGTTTCCCACACAGGTGCAGAAGCCCAAGGAGGCTTATATTGCTTTCCCAGGCCATAGCAAAGAGCTGGTTCGGAAGTGGAGCAGCTGGTACTAGAACCGGCACCCATATGGGATGCTGGCGCTTCAGGCCAGGGCGTTAACCCACTGCGCCACAGTGCCAGCCCCCATTTTGATGATATTAATTCTTCTAATCTATGAACATGGAAAAATTTTCCATTTTGTTGTGTCTTTTTTTTTTTAAGATTTATTTTATTTATTTGAAAGAGTTAGAGAGAGAGGTAGAGACAGAGAGAGAAGTTTTCCATTCACTGGTTCACTCCCCAGGTAGCCACAATGGCTGGAGCTATGCCAATCCAAAGCCAGGAGCCAGGAGCTTCTTCCGAGTCTCCCACGTGGGTGCAGGGGTCCTTGGGCTATCTTCTGCTGCTTTCCCAGGCATAGCAGAGAGCTGGATCGGAAGAGAAACAGCTGGAACTAGAACCAGTGCCCGTATGGGATGCTGGTGCTTCAGGCCAGGGCTTTAACCCATTGCACCACAGCGCTGGCCCCATGTGTCTTTTTCTATTTCTTTCTTTAATAGTTTGTAATATTCATTGTAGATATATCTCATTTTCTTGGTTACATTTATCCCAAGATGTAAAAAATGAAACTGATCTTACAAGGTCTTTCTCAGCCAAATCATTGTTGGTGAATAAAAATGTTATTGGTTTTTTGTGTTGATTTTATACCCTGCAACTTGGCTGAATTCTCTTGAGTTCCAATAGTTCATGTGTGTCTCTTTCTTTCTTTCTTTCTTTCTTTCTTTCTTTCTTTCTTTCTTTCTTTCTTTCTTTCTTTCTTTCTCTTTCTTTCTTTCTTTCTTTCTTTCTTTTTTTAAAAATATTTATTTATTTATTTGGAAAACAGAGTTTACAGGAAAAGACAAAGATCTTCCATCCACTCCCCAAATGGCTGCAATGGCTGGAACTGGCTGATTCCGAGCCAGGAGCTTCATCTGGGACTCCCATGTGGATGCAGAGGCCCAAGGAGTTGGGCCATCTTCCGCTGCTTTCCTAGGCACATTAGCAGGGAGCTCCATTGGAAGTGGAGCAGCCGGGATTAGAACTGGCGCCCATGTTAGAAGCTGGCACCTCAGGTGGCAGCTTTACCTGCTACACCACAGCACCAGCCCTGAAAGGAATAATTTCTATGTAAAATTAGATTCTCAATGTATGTAAGTTAAATTTTGGATAACAATTTTTAAAAGTTTTTTTTTTTTTTTCATTTACTTTAAATGGAGAGAGAGAGAGAGAGAGAGAATATCTCTCACCTGCTCATTTGCTCATTTGGCTTAGCCAGGCCAAAGCCAGGAGCTGTGAATTGCATCCAGGTTTCCCATGTGGGCACCAAGTGCCCAGTCACTGAATCTGCTGCCTCCCAGGGTCTGCATGAGCAGGGAGCGGGATGAACTGGAAGTGGAACAGCTGGGACCTAAAGGACCTAAACTGGCACTCTGGTGCGGAATTTGGGCATTGTAAGCCGTGGACCAGCCCTGTGCAGCAGTCTCCACCCTCAACTTTTAACAATTAAGGAGTTAATTGAATTGCATAATTTCATTTAATCTCTAAAAGTAGACTTTCTGGGGGCCTGGTACTGTGGTTTAGCGGGTAAAGCCACCACCTGCAGTTCCAGCATCCCATATGGGCACTGTTTTGACACCCAGTTGCTCCTCTTCCAGTCCAACTCCTTGCTGTGGCCTGGGAAATCAGTAGAAGATGGCCCAAGTGCTTGGGCTCCTGCACCCACGTGGCTGGGAGACCCCAAACAAGTTCTTGGCTCCTGGCTTTGGATCCACCCAGCTCTGGCCTTTAAGGCCCTTTGATGAGTGAATCAGTGGTTGGAAGACCTCTCTCTCTCTCTCTCTCTCTCTCTCTCTCTCTCTCTGCGTCTCTGTAACTCTACCTTTCAAATAAATAAATAAATCTTTAAAAAAAAAAACTTTTGGGGACCTTAGCTTTTTTTATTTTTATTTTTTTGACAGGCAGAGTGGAGAGTGAGAGAGAGAGACACAGAGAAAGGTCTTCCTTTGCCGTTGGTTCAACCCTCCAATGGCCGCCACGGCTGGTGCGCTGCGGCCGGTGCACCGTGCTGATCCAATGGCAGGAGCCAGGTGCTTCTCCTGGTCTCCCATGGGGTGCAGGGCCCAAGCACTTGGGCCATCCACCACTGCACTCCCGGGCCACAGCAGAGAGCTGGCCTGGAAGAGGGGCAACCGGGACAGAATCCGGCGCCCCAACTGGGACTAGAACCCGGTGTGCCAGTGCCGCAGGTGGATAAATAGCCTATTGTGCCGCAGCGCCAGCCTTAGCTTTTTAAATTTTTTTTTTTAACAGTTTTAGCAATGAAGTATTATTAGTTCTCATTCATTCAACGTTTACTGAACATTTTTGCTATGTGCTGAAAACAGAGTTTGCTGTCTGAGTTCTTTTTTTTTTGGCAGGCAGAGTGGACAGTGAGAGAGAGAGAGATGTCTTCTATCTGCTGGTTCACTCCCCAGGTAGCTGCAACTGCCAGAGCTGTGCCGATCTGAAGCCAGGAACTTCCTCCAGGTCTCACACGCGGGCACAGGGTCCTTGGGCCATCTTCCACTGTTTTCCCAGGCCATAGCAGAGAGCTGGATCAGAAGTGGAGCATCCTGGACTTGAACTGGTGCCCATATGGGATGCTGGCACTATAGGCTGAGGCTTTACCCACCACACCATAGCACCAGCCCCTGGTATTAGGTTTTATCAGCAGAAGGAATGTATAATTCATTCCTTGCTATCCCTGGGGGGTTGGTTCCAGGACCCACTCAGATACCAGAATCCGTGGATGTTCAAGTCCTTCTATGAAATGGTGTAGTATTTGCATATAAACTATGCACATCTCCTGTATGCTTCAAATCATCTTTAGATTACTTATAATATGTAGTACAATGTAAATACTGTGTTAATAGTTGTTATATTTATTTAGTGAATAAGGACACTAAAAATAGAACAGTGTTTTTAGATATTTTCTTTCTACACTTAGTTGAATCTGTGGATCCAGAAACTGCAGCTATGGAGGGCTGACAATATCTACAGTGGAACTCTGCATGTGTCTCGGGATTGGGGTAGCATTTGGATTAGCTATTCACATCTGTGCCATCAGCTCTGCTCTATTCCAATCATTTTCTCTCAAACATTTTGCTTACATTATGGTGTATCTTACTAATTTCTTCCTTTTTTGCACCTGATATCTTGCCTACCATTTCAGGGTGTTACTTTGTCTTTTGTATCTAAGACAAATTTTAGTTGTACAAATTTGGTCAGTATGGCTCGAGAGGAAAGATGTTTGTATCTTCTTTTCTATAATGCTGATGCCTCCTGTCCCATTTCCCCCACCAGTGAATGAGCTACATGGATGGAAAAACTCACAGAGGCATTCAGGGAAAGGTGGCTGTTTCCTCTTGGGAGGAAGCAGGTGATGGTCCGAGTGGTTGGGGCCCTGTCACTCTTGTGGAAGAGTTGAATTGAGTTTCTGGCTCCTGGCTTTGCTGTGGTCCAGCCCACCATTGAAGGCATTTGGGGAGTGGACCAGTGGGTGGGGCTCTCTTGTCTTTCTGCTTCTCAAATAAAAAATAAAACAAGAAACAATTGAGGTGAATTTAAGTAGGTTTTCCTTTGGGGCTTCATTTTGGTTCCTTCTGTTTTATAGTGAGTAGCAGAGGTGGCTTACAATGCCTCTTAAGTGTTTTCGTTTCCTTTTCTTTTGCTGGAGGAAGTATCTCAGTAATAAATGCGTATACCTCAGAAAGAAAACACTTACATAGTTCAGCAAGAGGACTTCCAGTACCTCTTAAAGGTGCTACATGTTTGGACAACTGGAAATAGTAAAAAGCACCTTCCTGTTTAATATGCAGGTCTGGTGTTAGGTTATATTTGTGTTTAGAAATGTACAGTCCCTGACTTATCCACCCTTGACTCCACTAAAGACTAAATTTAGCCATGGAATTTACTTGTGAATTTGAATTTATTTGCCACTTTTCTTTTGCTACTGTGATTTCAGATCCTTTTTTTTTTTTAATTTAATACCAGTGATGGCCCATTTTTCCATATTACTTTACACTTTGTAGAAACTTTTTATCTCTGATTTTCAGAATGACCTGTGACATAAGAATATATGTAATAAAAAAAGTGTAAAGCTTTTTATGTTAGAAACCAAAACACTGTAGAATGAACTTAAAGATCTATACAGCTAGAAGGACACCCCATATTCATGGATTGAAGTCTTTTTTTTTTTTTATGAAGATTTATTTATTTATTTGAAAGTCAGAGTTACACAGAGAGAGGAGAGGCAGAGAGAAAGAGAGAGAAATCTTCCATCCGATGGTTCACTCCTCAGGTGGCCGCAATGGCCAGAGCTGCTCCAATCTGAAGCGAGGAGCTTCCTCCAGGTCTCCCATGTGGATATAGGGGCCCAAGGACCTGGGCCATCCTCCACTGCTTTCCCAAGCCACAAGAGAGAGCTGGGTTGGAAGTGGAGCAGCTGGGTCTCGAACTGGTGCCTATATGGCATGCTGGCACTTCAGGCCAGAGCATTAACGCGCTGTGCCACAGCGCCAGCCCCAGGAGAAGCATTTTTTTTTTAAAGTCTTATTATTGAGATGGTGATGCTTTCCATGTTGATTTATAGATTCAGTATGTTTTTAAAAACAGATTTATTGATTTATTTGAAAGGCAGAGTCCCAGAGAGTAAGAGACAAAGACAAAGAGAGACCATCTACTGTCTGCTCATTCATTTCCCAAATGGCTGCAACAGCCAGAACTGGGCCAAGCTGAAGCCCGGAGCTGCTTCTGGGTCTCCCACATGGGTGCTGGGGTCCAAGCTACTTGGGCCATCTTCTGTTTTCCTAAGTGCTTTGGCAGGGAACTGGAATGGAAGTGGAGCAGCCAGGACTTGAACGGTTGTGCATACAGGATGTTGACATCCCAAGTGGCAGCTTATCCCATTCTGCCACAACGCTGGCCCCTGTTTCAGTTTACTTTATACTTCTAAGTCTGTTCTGTAAACGTCTGTATTTATTTGCTCTCTTCCTTTCTCATTTTCTGACTGTGTATTTGTATGTCTTTGAGATACATACAGCAATCAGTGTTCCTTTTGTAGAGCGGCATGGTTAGCAGGGAAGCAGGTGTAACCTCTGGCATGTCACTCTGTGAGGAGAAGCAGTGGCAAGATTATCAGTCGGTGTCAGAGGTATGAGAATAGTGTTTTCTTTCTTTTTTTTTTTTTTTTTTTTGACAGGCAGAGTGGACAGTGGGAGAGACAGAGAGAAAGGTCTTCCTTTGCCGTTGGTTCACCCTCCAATGGCTGCCGCGGTCGGCGCGCTGCGGCTGGCGCACCACGCTCATCCGATGGCAGGAGCCAGGTGCTAGGTGCTTTTTCCTGGTCTCCCATGGGGTGCAGGGCCCAAGCACTTGGGCCATCCTCCACTACACTCCTGGGCCACAGCAGAGGGCTGGCCTGGAAGAGGGGCAACCGGGACAGAATCCGGCGCCCTGACCGGGACTAGAACCCGGTGTGCCGGCGCCGCAAGGAGAGAATAGTGTGTTTTCAAGAGATAGTGTGTTTTCAAAACATGAGACTTTAGGGACTGCTTGGCACACTTACATCCTATCTCAGAGTGCCGGTTTGATTTCCAGTTCTTTGCTTCCCGTCTAGCTTCTTGTTAATTTGCTTGGGAGGCAGCAGATCATGGTGCAAGTACTTGGGTTCCTGCTACCCAGTGTGGGAGACCCTCTTAAAGTGCCTCACTCCTGGCTTCAGCCTGGCTCAGCCCTTGCTGTTATGGACATTTGGGGTGTAAATCAATGGATGAAAGGTTTCACTTTCTCTCTCTCCTTTCTCTGTTGCTCTGCTTTTAAAATATATAAATAGAGCCACCTGCAGTGCTGGCATCCTATACAGGCGTTGGTTTGAATCCTGGCTGCTCCATTTCCCATCCAGCTCTCTGCTATGGCCTGGGAAAGCAGTGGAAGATTGCCCAAGTGCTTGGTCCTCTGCATCCCCATGGGAGACCCGAAAGAAGCGCTTGTCTCCTGGTTTGGATCAGCACAGCTCTGGTCATTGCGGCCATTTGTGGAATGAACCAACAAGTGGAAGACTTCTCTCTGCAACTCTACCTTTCAAATAAATAAATAAAATTTTTTTAAAAAGTAAATAAAACAAAAACTGTGAGACTTTAAATTATTACGACAATTGATTATGGAAGGAGGAGGAGTGATTTTATAGGTTTTCACTTACCCTTTTTAGGCACCATCCTTCGTAAAACATGAATTTAAGTTAATCATTCTAGGTTCTAGCACTCTTTTGAGATTAGGTTGTGTGTAGCATCCACCTCTCCTTGTTGTGCCAAGTCCCAGTCCTCTATATTTATTTTCATTTCACACTTTGTCTCAATTTCTGGATCTACATTTTATTTTTTCTGTAGATTCTGGTAATGATTTCTTCATTGTGTGTAATGATCTTGGCTAGATATTTGTAGGATTGATGTCTTAACCTTAATTCCTTCCTTCCTTTTCTGTCTTTCTTCCTCTCTCCTCCCTCTCTCTTTCCTTGTCCCCCCCCCCCCCCCCTTTCTGGCTCAGGACTTCAGACCATTCTTTCTCCTGCCTGTAATCTTTATTTCTAATGCATATGCAACTGTTGGTATTCTGCAGCCTTTTTCAGATCAAGATGTGCTTAGCAATTTCTGGTTCCTCTAACTTTTGTTCACCTGGTCATCTACCCTCTCTCTGTCTCTGTCTCTTTCTCTCTCAGTCCACCCTTCTCAACCAGTTCTTTTCCTCCTGCATGTTATTATACAAACTTTCAAACATACAGAAAACTTGAAAGAGCCGTTCTGTGCACACCCATCATCGCATTCCCTCATTTCATCCTTCATTGTTGTTGCATTTCAGAGTAAGTGGTATGTATCAGTACATTTCACCCTAAATATTTTAACATGCACATTATTGACTAGAGTTTTATATTTGTATAGAGGTCTTCTTTTTTCATTTGAGGTGAAATTTATATAGAATGATGTGTACAGAGTTTATATATACTATTAATTAGCTCTGTAGTCTGTTTCTGCCCAGTCAGTGGTGTTGTGTTAAGGGGATTGGCAACCATTTAAGGCTTCATTCCCAAAAAGTGTGAATTTTCCTTTCTTTTTAAAAAATATTTATTTGGTTTATTTGAAAGGCAGAGTTACAGAGAGAGCTTGATCTTTGATCTGTTGGTTCACTCCCCAGTGGATGCAATAGCTGGGGCTGGGCCAGGTCAAAGCCAAGAGCCAGGAGCTTCATCTGGGTCTCCCACGTGAGTGTATTTTCCTTTGCTTTTCCAGGCCTTGGCTGGAAGCTGGATTGGAAATGGAGCAGCCAAGACTGGAACTGGCACCTGTATGAGATGAGATGCTGGCATTGCGGGCGGTGGCTTAACTCTCCGCACCACAACACTAGCCCCCAAAAGTGTGTATTTCAAAAATAAACTTTTAAGGTCAAGATGCCTGCATCCCGTACTTGAGTGCCTGGGTTTAATACTCAGCTCTGGCTCCTGACTCCGCGCTTCCTGCTAATGTAAACCCTGGGAAACAGTGTTTTGGTTTTTTTTTTTTTTAAGAGATTTATTTATTTTACCTGAAAGAGTTACACAGAGGAGTGGCAGAGAGACAGAGAGAGAGAGAGAGAGAGAGACAGACAGACAGACAGAGAGAGACAGAGAGAGGTCTTCCATCTGCTGGTTCACTCCCCAGTTGGCCACAACAGCAGGAGCTGCGTCAATCAGAAGCCAGGAGTCAGGAGTTTCCTCCCGGTCTCCCACGAGGGTGCAGGGGCCCAAGGACTTGGGCCATCTTCTACTGCTTTCCCAAGCCATAGCAGAGAGCTGGACAGGAAGTGGAGCAGCCGGGTCTCGAACCGGTGCCCATATGGGATGCTGGCATTTCAGAACTGGCCCCGGGAAACAGTGTTAATGGCTCAAGGGATTAGGTTTTTGCTGCGCGTGTGGGAGACTGGATTGAGTTCCCTGATCCCAGCTCCTGGCCTTCAGCCTTGTCTGTGGGGGTTGCAGGATTTTGGGGAGTGAATTGTTGGATGGGAACACTTTGTGTCTCCTTGCCTCTGAAATAATAAAAAGAAAAAACAGAAAAGTGATGCATGTACAGATTTTTCTATTTTTGTGTTTATTATATAAATGTGTCACACAGTAAAATGATTCTAGTCACAGGTTTTTCATTGTTTTCTAGATTGTTCCATGCTTTTATAAAAATTCTTAGCATCGTTCATGATATTACACAGTACATGCTGGAGGAAATTACTTGAAGATATTTTTGTTAAATGTATACAGTTGTAAAGAAAGGGAAGATTGCCCTTTTGTTTTCATAAGCTCACTATGCAAAAGAGGGAGTTAGTTTAAGATATTTTAAATATTTATAGAGTGCTTTGTGGTTTATAATAAGCTTCATGATAAGGCTTGCCTTTATCTTAACTCACTTGAACCTCACATTAGCTGTGTGAAGGTAGAAAGGTAGTTGTAAGTTCTGCTCTGCAGATGACAGCCAAGGTTTGTGGGAGGGGTGACCCAGAGGCAGGGCAGTCGGTTGAATCAAGATTCTCTCACTTTCAATTTTGTCCAGTGGCAAAGACTTCAGTCACACGGCTCTAATCAGGTGACATTCCAGATACTGGGGTTTGTTTATGAATAACTACCAAATATTTTTGTGCAACTCAGAGTTAACTTAATGACAGCTCTGATACAAAGATACACCATGATGGTATTTTTGGTATCTTTAGTGCTCGATGATGCAGTGTATGGATGTAAAGGAGCTGTATCTATCGGGATCCAGGCAGGCAGGGAACTATCCAAGTGTGTTATATTTAGAACGTGACATACTGATACTAACGGACAGTCTCTTCTTACAAAAGTGAACAATACTGTGATCGAAGTGCTACTTTTAGTGTGGCAAAATGCCTGTTGTTTCAGACATGTGTCACGCGTGAAGCTCTGTGAAGAAGAGAAAGCTTTATTGATGCGTCTGTTTTGGAAGGTTTATATTCTACAACATCCTGAAGGGTTTTCCCTTCTTTCTCTTGAGTAGACAAACACTTCAGGACAAAACCATCTGGAGAAAATCAACTTGACACTATCTGGGTTTAGGGCTTGACAAAAATGCAGGCAGTTCTGTTCTTGTTGATCGAGGTAAAGGTTTAACCCTTTAAGTCGATTGCTACTGCCAGTTAAAGCTGGAGATCTACATGGCTCCTGTTGAAAGATGTTCTTCTGGATACCTCCCTGGGGTAGAAACTTGCTCAAAGTCCTTTACAGAAATATTTCCTTCAACTTGCCTTCAGTTTGCATTCTGATTGTTGTCATTTTGTTGAGAAGCAGTTTTCCATTGCTATGCTAGGTTTCTCCATTGCTGATACAAAATAGTTTCAGTTACTAGAAGATAAATTGCGTAGGAACTGAACATTTTAATTTCTAATATTGGTAAGGATGCCTGCCTGTAGAATACAAGTAATGTCACTCTTTTGAAAGCACTTGTTTGTTCTTTGAAATAAGCAATGGTTGACCTGTCCCACGTACACCTGACAAAGGTGACAAAACTTGGTCAGCACGTAGGTGCTCTCTGTAGCTAGGATAGGAAGGAGCAGGAAGACAGGTGGGAAGCCCTTCCGTTTCCTGCATTTCCTGTGCTCTGTCTCTTTCCTGGCATCTTTCTTGGCTGACCAGCCTGGAGCTTGTTGAAACAGATTTGTTTTGAAGCGATTTAAGAAAGGATAACTTTTTTTTTTTTTTAACCTGAATCTGTGGGCTAGGGTACCCTGGCTAGTCTAAGACTGAGGCAGTGCTAGTTGAGGAAGAAGGAAAATGGTTATGGGGAAAGAGGAGAAAGAAAAGAACACTTGGAAGCATCTCAGTGGCAGTGGTTTTGATAGTGTGTCTGGATTTATAGCATATTGTGCCTAATGGGTGTGATCCCCTTTGGGACTGGTTTATTCTTTGAGCCTTGGTTCTGAATGCTTTTATTGTTTTAAAAATGCTTCTCCTTTTCTTCACTGCTGTTGGGATTTTAGAGAATCTAGAAAAGCATCCATAAGCCTGTCTCCTGACAGAATCACTGTCAGACTGTTGTGCTGCCAGCCAACTCTGTCCTTCTCTTCTGTGCTTATTTTTATGTATCTGGAGTTGGAAGATGCCTATGTTTTTGTCTTCCGCCTTTTTTTAAAAAAAATTTGTTTTATTTGAAAGAGTTACAGAGGTAGAGACAGAGAAGTCTTTTATTTTTTTATTTTTGACAGGCAGAGTGGACAGTGAGAGAGAGAGACAGAGAGAAAGGTCTTCCTTTGCCGTTGGTTCACTCTCCAATGGCCGCCGTGGTCGGCGCACTGCGGCCGGCGCACCGCGCTCATCCAATGGCAGGAGCCAGGTGCCAGGTGCTTCCTCCTGGTCTCCCATGGGGTGCAGGGCCCAAGCACTTGGGCCATCCTCCACTGCACTCCCGGGCCACAGCAGAGAGCTGGCCTGGAAGAGGGGCAACTGGGACAGAATCCGGCGCCCCGACCGGGACTAGAACCCTGTGTGTCGGCGCCGCAAGGCGGAGGATTAGCCTGTTGAGCCATGGCACCGGCAGAGACAGAGAAGTCTTTTATCCCAAAATGAGTGGTTGCAATAGCCGGAGCTGAGCTGATCCAAAGCAAGGAGCCAGGAGCTTCTTCCAGGTCTCCCACATGAGTGCAGGTGCCCAAACACTTGAAAGCAGGGAGTTGTATTGGAAGTGGAGCAGCTGGGACTTGAACCGGCGCCCATATGGGATGCCGGCACTGCAGACTGGGGCTTTAACCCACTGTGCCAATGTGCCAGCCCTTTCCCTTCTGCTTTTATCAAATGTCTTTCAGTGTTTCCTTGCAAAGCTGGGTGAAGGGCTATTATTGGATGATACCACAGTTCTTTAGCTAAACTGTCACTCCAGGCTGAAAAAAATTTTGTTACATGTTGCCTTTTTCTCAGTTGCTGTCTAATATCTGTATACATTATTACTGTTAAGTAAGGGAATAATGCTTACGATTATGCTGAAACTGACAATGATTAGAGGCTTCTGAGAAAACTCCTATACTTTTTTTGAACTTTTCATAATTTGTGGCTAGAATTTATCAGCTGTTGCTTTCATATATATTTTTTGGTTTCCATTTGTATGAATTCTTAATGCTCATCTAGTTGTATGTTCTATGGTAAAGTTAGAAAATATTATCAACCTTTATTCTGATTGATAAACCTAACAAGATAGCTTTGGGAAATGAGAAATGATGTAGGATAAACTGGAGACAGGCTGAATTTTTATTAGAGAAAACCTTTTGGTGTAATGGTTCTGCTTTATTTTGCCTTAAGTAAGTAAATTCCAGTTCATTAAAGTCACTCACAATTTTAATATAGCTACCTCTGTGAGGACACACTTCAGAATTCTTCTGTGACTCAACACAGTAATGAAATTTTATCATTTTATTTTATTAAAGTTAGGAAAATGTTTTTGAAGTTGCTGTATTTTCAGTAATGTGTGAAGAACAGAAGTTGTGCAATTTGGGATGCATTCTGTCATTGAAGTCTTTAATCTCAGATACTGTGTTAGAAAGAGATAGGTGGTCTTTATCATCCTTGTTATTCTTGGAGAAGTGGTTTGTTGCCTCTTGTAATAATAGGCATGTTAACGATAGAAGATCTGTAGATATAGTCCTAATCATTTGGTTTACTGGCTGTGTTTAGCACTGTGTGTCCAGTACTTCCTCCACCTTGCAATAGTGCACACAACATTAGTTAGGATTAATTGTAGAATAATAAAGTTTACTTTATTCTTTTATGTGGTTATGCTTAATTGCAATTGTTTGTTAAATTACAGTGAAAAGCGAAGTTAAACTTTGTTACTTTAAGGCTGTATATTAAAACATCTTGCAACATGTTCTAAAGCTTTAAGGTGAATGACTTTTCTGAAGTGTCTTTCACTCTTGAATGGAAATAGATTTTAGAAATAGCTGTAGTAATTTAAAACTGTTAAGTAGCATTACTGCTGACTACAGTGTCTTGAAGGCACTATTATAACTTACTCTCATGGTTGCTATGAGCAGCATAATGAAAAGAGGAGGATTAGTGGTTAGTATAAATTTAAATGTTATAAAATTTATTGGAGCATTTTGGTAGTAGGACAAGTAAATGGTGGTTAATTTCTTGAAGAAAAAATTTATCTGTTAAAAGTGAATGTGTAAATGAGCATTTAACCTGCACAAAGGGAACCATCCTAAATTATTCTATATCTGTTTCTTCTAGGGCAGAAAAGAGAATAAAAACATTCAGGATCTGAAGACTACTACGAGCACAGGATGGGGACTCCTGGTTCTGGAAGGAAAAGAACGCCTGTGAAAGACCGGTTTTCTGCAGAAGATGAAGCTCTGAGTAACATCGCCAGAGAGGTGTGTGCTACACTCCCTCTCAGCACTGCACAGCGAGAGGATGTAAAACGCTGGCGTGACAGAGATAAAGATATCCATTGCTGCGAACAAGATGTTATAGCTGGCCTCTGGAATGCCGTATTAGAATAAGATGTACTTGGATATCTATTTACCTTATCTCGAATTAAGTTCCCATTATATTTTTAGGGTTATTTGAGTTTCAGTTACTTGTCCTAATTTATTGAAATTTCTGATTAATCTTCAAAATTTAAACTGAAGTAGAATGTTGGAGGAATAGTAATTATATTATAGAAATGCTTATTGGTCTCTGTAGTTCCAAGAGGTGTTATATAAATGTTGATATAATATAGATTCATTGGATTTTGAAACATGGCAGTGGAATTTTTAAGTTTAATTTTTTCAGTTAGTCACAGAGCTTCTGGGACGTGTTTATTTCAGTTGGTTGATGGCTTAGGAAAAAAATGTAAGGGATTGTCAACTATTGGCAACATCCTGTTGTATACTGGAAATGTAGGAGAACTTCCAGCTGAGTTTCTTAGTTTCAGAGTCTGCCTGCAATTATAGACTGATCGTACACTAATCTGTGTAAGAATTGCTTAGAGCGTCATTATAGTCAGTGAGAATCATTCCCTTATCACTTCCTGCTTGTTATTTTTGGTAAATAGCTGATTTAAGACTAGTGCTGTTTCCTTTTGACATATTACCCAGTCTTCTTTTGATCCAGTTCATTGTTAGAATTTTCTTCTTGAAAGATACTTAGCATTTGGCTTAGATGGCAAATCATTAGGACAGTATTTGGAGCCAAGAAAAGTTATCTAAAAATGAATAACAAAGTTGATATTACTTTAATAAGATTAATTTTAAAAAGTCAGGCACTTTCAGATTAAAGAACTAGAAGATGCTTGAAAATGTAAAAGTATATATTACTTTACAGTGATCTTAAAATACTTGCATAAATGAAGGATTTTGGAAGCCACATAGCTTTTATTTATTTACTTTTTAAGATTTATTTGTTTATTTGAAAGGCAGAGAGTTACAGAGAGTCAGAGGCAGAGAGAGAGAAATCTTCCATCTGCTGGTTCACCCCTGAAGTGGCCAGAATGGCCATAGCTGAGCCCATCTGAAGCCAGGAGCCTGGAGCTTCTTCTGGGCCTCCAGCACTTGGGCCATCGTCCACTGCTTTCCCAGGTCAAGCAGGGAGCTGGATCAGAAGTGGAGCAGCCAGACTGGCGTCCACAGGGCCTACTACCCCGCAGCGCCAGCCCCCACCACATAGTTTTTAGTTGAAAATAGAAACTACCCAAAATGTTTACCTCCAAAATCAGAAAGATTTACCCAGATTTTACTGTAAGGGATTGAAGTGGCAGCTTCTTCTGTGCTCCTGTTTTATCACTAGTGTTTGAACTGTTTTTCCCTTTTAAGTGTGATGCTTCCTTTAAAAATTGGGAAGGATACAAATATATAAGACTTGTAAATGCTTATTTTCTGACAAACATTATTCTAAACATTTTTCTTTCTTTTTTTTTAAGATTTATTTTTTATTTATTTGAAAGAGTTACAGAGAGAGAGGTCTTCCACCCCCTGGTTCACTCCCCAAATGGCTGCAGCAGCCGGAGTGGAGCCAATCCAAAGTCAGGAGCCAGGAGCTTCTTCAGGGTCTCCCATGCAGGTGCAAGGTCCCAAGGACTTGGGCCATCTTCTACTGCTTTCCCAGGCCATAGCAGAGAGCTGGATCAGAAGAGGAACAGCCGGGACTCGAACCTGCACCTCAGCCCGGGGCTTTAACCCACTGTGCCATGGCACTGGTCCCTCTAGGTGTTTTTCATGCATGAATTCATTTAATTCTTCAAAAATTCTGTGGTTGGTTTTATTATTATCTATTTTATAGGTGAGGAAAGCATTGCACAGAGAAGTTAAGTGACTTCTTCACGGTTACAGAGACAGGAAGTAGCAGAGCTTGGATTCAGGCATGAGGTCTGGCTCCGAAGTCCGTGCATTGATTTATTTACATTTTTTTAAAGATTATTTATTTGAAAGGTGGAGTTACAGAGGCAGAGGCAGAGACAGAGAGAAGTATCTTCCATCTGCTTGTTCACTCCCCAGATGGTCGGAGCTGGGCCGGTCTGAAGCCAGGAGCAAGGAGCTTCTTCCAGGTCTCCCATGTAGATGCAAGGGCCCAAGCACTTGGGCTGTTTCCTGCTGCTTTCCCAGACCATAGCAGAGAGCTGGATTGGAAGTGGAGCAGCCGGAACTCAAACTGGCACCCATATGGGATGCCAGCACTGCAGGAGGGCTTTACCTGCTACACCAAAGCACTGATCCCTATTTAATTTTTTTAAAGATTTATATGGAAGACATAGTTATGTAGAGTTTGCAAGAGACAGAGATTAAGAGATCTGCTATCCCTGGTTCACTCCTCAAATGCCCACACAGCCAAACCTGGACCAGGCTGAAACCAGGTGTCGGGAACTCCACATAGGTACCAGGGCCCCACGCACTCGGGCCATCATCCCCTGTTTTCCCAGGTCTCAGGGGCTCTACATAGGTGTCAGGGCCCCACGCACTCGGGCCATCATCCGCTGTTTTCCCAGGTCTCAGGACTCCACATAGGTACCAGGGCCCCATGCACTTGGGCCATCATCCCCTGTTTTCCCAGGTCTCAGGGGCTCTACATAGGTGTCAGGGCCCCATGCACTCAGGTCATCATCCGCTGTTTTCCCAGGTGCATTAACAGGAAGCTGGGTCGAAAGTGGAGCAGCTGGGACTCAAATTGGCACTCACTGTGGAGTGCAGATGTTGTAGACTGTGGTGCTGCTGCACAATGCTGGCTCCCATACCATAGTTTAAAAACATTAGAGGATAGATAGCAGTTTTAATTGCTCTTTCATGTTTCTTGTGACTCTCTCTCTTTCTTTTAAAGTTTTCATAGCCTTTCATAAACTGCTTGTTCACACACTGGGCAGATGCCATTCACATATAACCCAGAGTCTCTGTTTTCTCCAGTGGGAATACCCTTTTCACCAAAAACATTGCTTTAAATTGGAAACAAGCAAAAACTATCAAAATGCTCACTACAGTAAAAATGACAGCTTAACCATCTTTTCTTTAGTTAAAATTTAAGAGTTTATCTTTCCTGACTTAAAATTGCTTTTTGAAGTGTACAGGGAGTGCTATTAATACTAAGCACAAATAGCCTGTTTTTGTTCTTGCTTAGTGTCTGCTCAGGTTCCATGCTTCTTGGTTGGCCAGCTAGCAGGCAGCTGGAGAAGTGAGAAGGAAGAAGGGATAAATAAACATGTTCCACAAACTGCACTAGAACGCTGGGTGGATTCACAGAACATACAGCATGCCACACTGACCACGAAGTGGACAGTTCTGTGGCACTAAGTGCGTATGCACTATTGTGCAGCCATCACCACCTCCAGAATTTCTTTCGTCTTGCAAAACCGCAGTGCATTTTCAGAGGACATGGAGATGTTTGAAGTCTGCTCCATGAGGGCAAGAGTGGGGTGAATTCAGGAGCTCCGTCAGTCTGCAGCATGCTGCTGTCTTGCTGGGGAAGCTGGAAGCTGTCACTGTCGGTGAAAGAGCCCAGAGGGCAGGTGGAAGGGGTCATCAGCAGATCTCATGTGTGATCATGGATCAACAGTCTCAGGGAAAGACTATGAAGGGCAGCATTATGCCAAGTTTGAAAGGTGCTTTGCCACATTATGGAATGATAATCATATAGCTTGGCAGAGCTAATTGCCATGGCGATTTTACTACTGTGAGTAATTTATTCATTTTTAGGCCATGGTAAATCAAAGAGAAAAAGCTTTTGGCAGGCCGGCGCTGTGGCTCAACAGGCTAATCCTCCGCCTTGCGGCGCCGACACACAGGGTTCTAGTCCTGGTCGGGGCGCCGGATTCTGTCCCAGTTGCCCCTCTTCCAGGCCAGCTCTCTGCTGTGGCCCCGGAGTGCAGTGGAGGATGTCCCAAGTGCTTGGGCCCTGCACCCCATGGGAGACCAGGAAAAGCACCTGGCACCTGGCTCCTGCCATCGGATGAGCGCGGTGGAGGGTGAACCAACGGCAAAGGAAGACCTTTCTCTCTGTCTCTCTCTCTCACTGTCCACTCTGCCTGTCAAAAAATAAAAAAAAAATAAAAAAAAAGCTTTTGGCAAAGACAAAAGTCTTTAAAAATGCAGATAATTAGGAGCCGAAGCTGTGGCGCAGCAGGTTAAAGCCCTGGTCTGAAGCGCCGGCATCCCATATGGGCACTGGTTCTTGTCCTGGCTGCTCCTCTTCTGATCCAGATCTCTGCTATGGCCTGGGAAAGCAGTAGAAGATGGTCCAAGTCCTTGGGCCCCTGTACCCACGTGGGAGACCTGGAGGAAACTCTGGCTCCTGGCTTCTGATGGGCGCAGCTCCGGCTGTTGCGGCCATCTAGGGAGTGAACCAGCAGGTGGAAGACCTCTCTCTACCTTCTATGTAACTTTCTTTCAAATCAATAAAATAAATCTTTAAAAATGCAGATAATTACGACAGTCTGTAATTATTATGGATATAAAACCATCTTTTATTTAAAAATATGGTTCGTTTTTTTAAATTAATTTTAAGGGCTGGCATTGTGGAGTAGCAGGTTAAGTTGCCACCTGCAGAGCTGGCATCCCATTCGGCTGAGTCCTGGCTGCTCCACTTCCAATCCAGCTGTCTTCCATGCACCTGGGAAAGCAGCAGAAGATGACCCAAATGTTTGGGCCTCTGCACGCGTGTGGGAGAACCTGAAGAAGCTCCTGGCTCCTGGCTTTTGCCTGGCCCAGCCCCGGGCCATTGAGGCAATTTGGGGAGTGAACCAGTGGATGGAAGATCTCGCTCACTTGTTTTCCTCTCTCTGGCCTCCCACCCCGACAGCTCTGCCTTTCAAATAAATAAAATAAATCTTTAAAAAAGGAATTTTTAATATGATTCATTCAGCGAATATTTGTTGAGCACTGTTCTCTGCAGTACGACTGTGTGGCCTGTGGAGGGTATGGAGTGGACCAGACTAGAACAGCCACTGCCTCTTTGGAACTTCAATTCCAGAAGGGGTAGTAGACACAAAACAGGTAATCACACAGTGGGCAGGTCCGCAGTTTTCAGATGTCTGTTTTAAGTTGATTCCTTTTTGTTTTGCAAACTGACTGACTGTCAGAATCACTGGCAATCTCTGAATTGAGGAAATAGAGTAACATATCTATGTGATGTACTTTGAGGAAACAAATTGTTTTGAAGAGTGTGTAACATAGGGACTGAACATATTTGGGGGCTGTAGGCAGGCTTCCTTTGAGGAAGTGCTTTCAACTAGTTTTGAAGGCTGAGTGGAATTACCTAAGGGAAAGGGAGTTGTCAGATGTGTGGAAGAGCTTTGCATTCAAGGGAGCGACATGTGACAAGCCCTGGAGACTGAAGAAGTATGGAGAATTCAAGGACAACAGCAGCCCCAGCAGCTGACACGGAGTTCTTACTTTGCACTAGGGCTGTTCTAAGCGGTTTACGTGAATTTAGAGATCTTATATCCACTGATTCACTCCCCAGCTGCCTCTTGGCCATGCCAGATCTGAGGGCCAGAAGCTCAAATTGGGGATCTCACATGGGTGGCAAGGTCCTAGGGTGCTCATTAGCAAGGAGCTGGAATTGGAAGCAGAACTGGGACTTTGACCCACATTTTCTGAATTGAGAAGTCCCAAGTGTTTTGTTTTTTTTTTCCTTAAAATGTTTGTTTATTTATTTGAAAGAGTTATAGAGAAGAAGGGAGAGACAGAGGTTTTCCATCTGCTGGTTCATTTCCCAAATGTTTGCAATGGCCAGGCCTGGACCAAGTCAAAGCCGGGAACCTGGAGCTCCATTCTGGTCTCCTACATGGGTGGCAGGGGCTCATGTATTTGGATCATGTTCTCCTGCCGTCCCAGGCACATTAGCAGGAAGCTGGAGCATCTTATGGGATTCTTGTGTTACAGGCAGTGACTTAACCCCACTGCATGCCACAATGACACCCCCCCCCCAGTGGCTTTTTAACTGCTGCACTAAACACTGCACTCAGTCTTTAAAAATTTATTACTTAAAATTAATTTAATCCTCACAACAACTCCACAAAGGTAGACTACTGTTATTCTTTGTCAATGAGGAATCCAAAGCTTGGACAGTAAAAGTAACTTGCCCAAGTTGCATAAGTAGGAGGGGGAGGGCTAAAGTTTATACTCTTGGTTAGGGTGCCTCCCGTGGTGTCACTGTGATAGTAACATGTGCAGCAGGAGGAGAGTAGCCAGAGAATCAGACAGGAGCCAGGGCAGGTAGCAGGCAGGGGCCAGGGCAGGCAGCAGACAGGAGCCAGGGCAGGTAGCAGACAGGGGCCAGGGCAGGCAGCAGACAGGGGCCAGGGCAGGTAGCAGACAGGGGCCAGGGCAGGCAG
>CM027407.1:153622218-153670353 GCA_015711505.1 Sylvilagus bachmani | reverse complement strand
CAGGGCAGGTAGCAGACAGGGGCCAGGGCAGGCAGCAGACAGGGGCCAGGGCAGGTAGCAGACAGGGGTCAGGGCAGGCAGCAGACAGGGGCCAGGGCAGGCAGCAGACAGGGGCCAGGGCAGGTAGCAGACAGGAGTCAGGGCAGGTAGCAGACAGGAGTCAGGGCAGGTAGCAGACAGGGCCAGGGCAGGTAGGCCAATGGTTCTCTGGCATTGGGTGATTTTGTCCTCTGAGGGACATTTGGCAATATATAGAGAGATTTTTGCCTGTCACTATGCAAGGGGAGGTGTGTATGTGTGCTATTGGCATCTGTAAGTAGAGGCCAGGTGTGTCTGTAAGCATCCAACAGTGCATAGTGTAGGCTGCCCCTCCCAAACCCCAAGTCCACAGGCCTTGATAAGACCATTATAGTCCATATTTAGGAATTTGGGCTGTAGCCTACAAGTAGTGGGAAAGAACTAAAGGGATTTGTGTAAGGGTGCGATTTGATTAAATTTGTGCTTTAAATTTTTCTTCTATTTTATCCCTCTAATTTGAAAGGCAGAGAGGGAGATCTGCCATTCACTGATCCTCCCATCCCCAATTCCTGCGACATCTGGGGTTGGGCCAGGCTAAAGCCAGGAGCCTGGAACCTAGGTCTCCTACTTGGGAGACAGAGACCTCAAGCACTTGAGCCACTGTCTGTTGCCTCCCAGGGTCTGCATTAGAGAAGGCTAGATAATGTGTCCCTGGTGATCTAGTGGCTAGGATTAGAGAAGGCTAGATCAGAAGCTGAGGAGCCAGGACTTGAGCCAGGCCCTTTGATTTTGGATTTGTGTGTCTCAAGTGGTGACTTAACCACTGCATAAAATGCCCACCCCAAATTTATGCTTTAAAAGGGTGATTTACTGTGGTTGGAGATTCTATGAAGGAAAGGCATTGGTGGATACAAAGAGATGACTCATAAGACTTGCTGAGATGATAATGACCGTAGATTGATGGCAGTGGAGATGTTGAAAGGTGGTTTAGAGAGAGAAGCAGTATATACTCAACAAGTGGGTTGTGGCTGGGTATCAGTGAGGGGATGTTTTGGTTTTTATGTGTGGATCGAGGGTAAGGATAGTCTGTGTGGGGAGGAAAAACCATGAATTTATGTAGGCCTGTCTTTGCATGTAATGTGTCTGGAGATGTGTAGGTGGAGATTTTGAAGAGAAAGCTTTGGAAATGTATCAGAAACTCATTGGAGAGGTCTGGGCTACATGTAAACATTTGAGATTTGTAAACGTGTAGATGGTAATTGCAATCATGGGTGTCGTTAAGGCAGAACATGCAGAATTGTTTTGAAGTGACCCAAAGATCACCAGGTTTCCAAGATCAAGTCTAGAGTCTGTCTTAACTTGGATACTTTTGGTATTAGCCCATGTGTTTGGTTCAGATTGTTCTGTACAGATGGGATTTATCTGAAAAAATAACTCCATAGGAGGCAGAATTACTTTTATTTGAAGTGTTCTCAGTGTTGATCCACAGCATTCATAAAAGATTATGAAGTGTAAGTTATTTTTTCATTTATGAAAAGTGAATGTTTTTCCATTTCTACCTGGTAAAAAAATAAAATCCTTCAGTTCTGCGCTTATTAGACAAATCCCTTGAAAGAGCAAATCTTGTGATTTTAGTCATTTAGGATTCCTTCAAGTGGCATTAGTACATGAATGCAGCCAGTTTCTGTGGAGTGCAGACCTTTCTCCATGTTTCCCCATCGACCCAGTGGAACTAAGGGGGAAGAGGGCGGGAGCTGTGGTTCCCTTGCCCTTGCTCGTCTGCCCCCACGCACAGCCTGGCCCTAGTCACTGTTCCGGCGATGGCCAGTGTTTCTCTCAGTATCTCCCTGTCCCTTGATTTGTTCTTCTAATCAGAATGAAGGAAGGGTTCAGATTCAGCTTTGTCTCAGCATGACTGAAAACTGTTTTGCATAATGTTCAGCATAGTCTTTGCCATTTCTGTGACTTTTAGGGATCTGTAGACAAACAATTTAGACAGTATACTATCATTAACCTACATGTGAATTTATGGTATTTCTGGCAATACCATTTCCTCCCCAAAAAAGTATTTTTGCTAGTACTATGATTCCCACTTTCCCCATTGGCTGGATTAATCACTGGAGTTCCAAGTTTTACTTATTCTGTACTTTCTGCTTATTAAATTGTATTCAGATTTCAGAAATAGTTCTTACCCTTAATTTCCTCTGTCACTCCAAATGATTTTTGCTATCAAAAGGTCTGTGAGTAAAAGGACAATATAATTTTCTGAAATAAGAACAAAAAAGTTAAAATCCCTATACGATGATTTTATCTACTACATGGTGATATTTATGTTCAGAAAAATTTAATTATCTGCCCTCTGCTACCAAAAGCTTTTAAAGATGGTTAAGCATAATTACAATGTAAAATCTAATTAAGAAAAATGGTTCCTAAGATTTTTGTACTACAGGGAAGTTGCTAGGATATGGAGTAATAATTTTTATTTGTTAGTTTGGAAACCATGGCAACACAATAAATATTATGTCTCTTAATTTGTCTTTCAGTGTTCCTTTGGCATGAGTGTCATGGAAGAATAAACAAAATTAAACAGTAAACTTTGAGTCTCAGCTACCTGAATTAGTCATTTTCCTTGAATAGTTCATTTTCTAGAATTTTGTATTTTAAATATTTCAAATTAAAGCATAGATCTTTAAAGACTGAGATAATTTCTTTTCTCTTTTTACCCTTGGCAATTGGATAGGTTTTAGAAGTGAGCATATACATAGGCTGGCAATTTCAGAGTATGTTGGCTCAGTTCAGAACATTTCTGTGAAATTATGAATTTTAAATTTATCTCCCTTTAAAACTGATACAAGATCACAGGACAAAAATTTGAAGATAGAAGAATTTCTTCTTTTAAAGGCATTTGAATGTATTTTCATTTTGTATTTCTTTTTGAAATACATTAAATGTGTTTTTATTTATTTATTTTTAAAGATTTACTTATTTATTTGAAAGTCAGAGTTACACAGAAAGAAGGAGAGGCAGAGAGAGAGGGAGGGAGAGAGAGAGGGAGGTTGGTCTTCCATCCACTGGTGGACTCCCCAGATCAGGCCAATCCAAAGCCAGGAGCCTGGAGCTTCTTCCAGTTCTCCCACATGGGTGCAGAGGCTCAAAGACTTGGGCCATCTTCCACTGTTTTCCCAGGCAGTAGCAGAGAGCTGGATCAGAAGTGGAGTAGCTGGGACTCAAACTGGTGCCCATATGGGATGCTGGCGCTGCAGGTGACGGCTTTACCTGATACACCACAGCACAGTGCCGGGACATGGCCTCTTAATTGGCATCCTGACTGCTAGGCCAAATGCCTGCCCACCTCTCTATCCATGTTCAAAAAGTTGTAATCCTTGTCTCTACGAACAGTATTCTGTGAGTTTTTGTATGTTGCCTTGTGAGTGCTCCACAGGCTTTGGGGAGGGGTGAGACAGCTAGAACCATGTGGGAAACTGCCAGAACAGTGGCTCAGTATGGCTGCAGGGTTGAGGAATGGGAGGAAGTGCTCTGGAGAGGAAGTTGCAGCCAGCTGTAAATGATGTACGTGCCGAGGAGTGTATGTTTGATCTTGGGAACTGTGGGGAGCCGTTGAAGGGTAAATACTTTTCAGATTTGCATCACAGTGAAATTGCTTGAGTCGCAGTATTGGTCTACAATGATGTACCTAAGACAAGCTTCCTCTGAAGGAAGGAGGTTTATCTTTTTTTTTTTTTTTAAATTTTTTTTTTTTTTTTGACAGGCAGAGTGGACAGTGTGAGAGAGAGACAGAAAGGTCTTCCTTTTGCCGTTGGTTCACCCTCCAATGGCTGCCGCGGCCGGCGCGCTGTGGCCGGCGCACCGCGCTCATCCGTTGGCAGGAGCCAGGTGCTAGGTGCTTTTTCCTGGTCTCCCATGGGGTGCAGGGCCCAAGCACTTGGGCCATCCTCCACTGCACTCCCGGGCCACAGCAGAGGGCTGGCCTGGAAGAGGGGCAACCGGGACAGAATCCGGCACCCCGACCGGGACTAGAACCCGGTGTGCTGGCGCCGCAAGGCGGAGGATTAGTCTGTTGAGCCACGGCGCCGGCCAGGAGGTTTATCTTTTTTTCTTTTTTAATATTTATTTATTTGACAGAGTTACAGAGAGGCAGAGGGGGGTCTTCTAGCGCTGGAGAGAGGTATTCTATCTGCTGGTCCACATCAGCCCAGCCCCAGGAGGGGTATCTTGGCTTGTGGTTCTGGAGGTCACAGCCCAGGGTCAGACAGGTCCCATTGGTTCTGGAGGTCACAGCCCAGGGTCAGACAGGTCCCTCTGGTCTGGCCGTCTGGTGAGGCTGGTGGATGACATAGGGGAAGGGTCACACCGTGAGCCAGGAAGCAGAGGGAGTGATGGGCCCAGCGCTCAGGCACCTGTAACCAGCCCTCTCACGAGGAAGTGCCTCCACTAGGCCCACCCCTAAACACCTACATTGGACTGAGTGTCTGTACTCTTAGTACCATTAATCAATTACTTTGGGCCTTATATATATATATTTTTCATTAGACGGCACTTCTCTTCTGTGGGGATTGCAATTCTGTGTCCATTTTATGAAAGAAGGCTTCAAGTTTGTTTGTTTGTTTTTTTGTTAGTTTAGTTTCATTTGCAAGGCAGAGACAGATCTTCCATCTGCTGGTTCAGTCCCCAAATGTAATAGTCAGGGCTGTGTTATGTTGGAGCTGGGAGCCTGAAAAACTCAATCCAGGTGTCCGAGATGGGAGGCAAAGACCCCCCAAGTGCTTGAGCCATTTACCTGCTGCCTCTCAGATTGTTCATTAGCAGGAAGCTGTTCAGAAACAGAGCCAGGAGCTCAGATCCACAGGGATATGGAACGTGGATGTCTGAAGCAGCCTGTTAACCACCATGCCAAATGCCTACTCTTTTTTTTTTTTTTTTAAGGTTTATTTTAGTTATTTGAAAGAGTTGTAGAGAGGTAGAGACAGAGACAGAGGTCTTCCATCAGCTGGTTCACTTCCCAGATGGCTGCAATGGCCAGAGCTGCACCAATCTGAAACCAGGAGCCAGGAGTTTCTTCTGGGTCTCCCACACCCGTGCAGGGGTCCAAAGACTTGGGCCATCTTCCACTGTTACCCCAGGCCACAGCAGAGAGCTGGATCAGAAGTGGAGCAGCCAGGGCTAGAACCGGCGCCCATATGAGATGCCGGCATTTCAGGCCAGGGCTTTAACCCACTGCACCACAGCACAGGCCTAAATGCCTACTCTTAACTTTGGTCTTTAAATGCTTGAATTGGGGAGACAAATTCTATTTGAACCACAACAGGTACAATGTGGAGAGTGACTGGTAGGAGGCAGACAATGGTTAGAAAGTTACTGTAGTAACTTGATGAGAGATGTTAGGAGCCTGAATTGAGGTAGTGATAACTGGGCTGGTGTTGTGGGGTAGTGGTTAAAGCCACTGCCTGCAGTGCCGGCACATGGGTGCTGAGTCCTGGCCACTCCACTTCTGATTCAACTCCCTGCTGTGGCCTGGGAAAGCAGTAGTAGATGTCCCAAGTCCTTGGGCCCTGGCACCCACGAGGGGGCCCCTGAAAGAAGCTCCTGGCTCCTGGCTTCAGATTGGCTCAGCTCTGGCCATTGCAGCCATTTGAGGAGTGAACCAGCGGATGGAAGATCTCAGTCTTTCTCTGTAACTCTGCCCTTCAAATAAATAAATAAATCTTAAAAAAAAAAAGTGAAGAGATTCATGATGATTTGTAATTTTAAATTTTGTGTAATGGGGCAGTTGATGGGGAATTTAAGAGAAATATTATAAATTAAATTAGGGATATATTGAGTTTGAGCTCCTTGTGGGGCAACTCCAATATTTAATAGCTAGTTGGGTCAGGATTGAGGAGTGTAATATGGCTTGGATGTAAAGATTGCAGGCTGTCCATATCATCCATGAGAAAACACAGAATGGAAAAACAAGCAGCCAAACCTGGAAACTTTGGTTAATATTAAAATTTAAGGAGCTGTTATAGAAAAATTTACTCACGAAGTATTCTGAGGAAGAAAGGTCAGAGAGTAAAAGGAAAACCAAGAGATGCTGCAAGTCTTGCAGAACACCAAGAGGCGATAGTTTAAGACCGAGTGAGTGATTAGTGGTACCTGATGTCCAGAAAGGACAAGCAAGGTAAGAATAGAGCAGTTCTATTGGGTTTTGTAGTTTGAGGTATTAGTGACCTTTGCATGAACAGTTTAGTGAAGTGAAGTGGGCAGAAGCCAGATTGTAGTCATCCGAAGAGATTGAGAGGTAACAAGGGAGGTGTGACCAAACTTAAGTGTGAAGAGATGGCAAGGATGAGAGTTAGCATTTTTTTAAAAGATTTTATTTGAGAGGCAAAGTTATAGACAGAGGGAGAGACAGAAAGAGGTCTTCTGTCCTCTGTTCACTCCCTAAATGACTGCAATGGCCATAGGTGGACCAGTCTGAAGCCAGGAGCCAAGAGCTGCGTCCAGGTTCCTTTACATGGGTGCAGGGGCCCAAGGACTTGGGTCATCCTCCACTGCTTTCCCAGGCCATGGCAGAGAGCTGGATTGAAGAGGAACAGCCGGGACACGAACCAGTGCCCATATGGGATGCCAGTGCTGCAGGTGGAGACTTAAGCTACTACCCCACAGCGCTGGCCCCTAAAAATTTTTTTAAGTTTGTTTGATAGGAAAGGGGAGAGAGAGTGAGTGAGTGAGTGAGCGAGCGTGCATGTTCCTCCACCCCTTAGTCTACAATGGCCAGGCCTGGAGCCAGGAGTGGGTGCATAGCCCAGGTCTCCCACATGGGTAGCCGGAGAGCAGTGCCTAGAGCCGTCACTGCTGCTCCTAGGGTCCAGAACAACTGCTGGGAATCAGACCTGGGTACTTGGTGTGGGTGTGGGTGTCTTAACTGCTAAGGGCGAGATGTTTCGTTTTTAATGATGGGAAAGACTTCGAGCCTCCTTATGGTAAGGAGAACAAGCCAGTAGGGGGAGAGAGTGAAGAGTGAGGCGTGATAGTTGGGGTTAGGACCCTGATGAGGATGGAGAGAGTGTGTGGGGGTTGGAGAGGGACAGTTCTTCCCAGTGGGAGCACTGGGAGCCAAAGAAGGAAGGGTGCTCGGACTGAGAGTCTGTTGGTGGCTTGGGCGAAGGTAGAGGTTATACTTCCCTTAGGCCTTTCTGTCGTGAAAACCAGGGCAGAGGGGGAAGTACTAAAATATCAGAGCTGGAACAATGAGGAGTGCTGAACTGGTGGAGCTTTGCAGAGGAACTTTTTCTGTTGATAACAAAGACCATCTACGTTATATTTCTTGGAATTACTCTTCTTCTGGCGTGTTTAAAAATAGGCTACATATTTGACACAGTGCTGAGTGGTACCCATTTGGTTTCTCAGAACTTGTCTGGTTCATTATTCATGCATCCTGGAAAAAAACCATTTATTTATTTTTGGTTCATTAGATGCTGTACTTTCAGTACTTGGTGGACCCAATTTATAGTATGAGTGTGTATGTATGTTTGTCTGTGTGTGTACAACTTTTAGTTCACTCTTGCTTTTGAATCGTATGATGAGTCAAACTATTTTTTAAAATATTTATTTATTTAAAATGCAGAGTGATGGAGGAAGGAAGGGAGGGAGAGACGGTGGGGACGGGGGGGTGGGATCTTTCACTGCTGGATCTTCCACTCCCCAGATGGCCGTGACAGCCAGGTCTGGACCAGGAGTCAGGACTCCATTTAGATCTCGCACCTGGGTGGCAGGGGTCCATGTACTTGAGCCACTTTTTGTGGCTTTCCCAAGTGCATTAACAGGGAGCTAGATAGTAAATGGAGTAGCTGGGACTCCAATATGGGCTACAGCATTGCATATGATGGCTTAACTCAGTACCTCAACTGTTCTTTTTTTTAAATAAGCACATCCTTGTCTCCCTCCTGAATGGTAGTCCCAAATGAAATCCTACTTATGGATTATATACCGAGGAAATAGTGAACCCTGCCTAGCTGATTGGATAGATCTCTCCTTACTCATAGGCTCACTGAACAGATGAAGATTTTAACAGGATTGATTGGCCTCAGACAAGTCTCTGATTTGGAACAGTGGACTACTGGGAACAAGAGCACGTTTCTTTTTTCATATATATTTTTTAAAGATTTATTTATTTATTTGAAAGAAGGAGAGAGAGAGAGAGAGAGAGAGAGAGAGAAAGAAGGAAAGAGAGAAAGAGAGAGGTCTTCCATCTGCTGGTTCACTCACTAGATGGCCTCAATGCTGGAGCTGCAGTGATCAGGAGCCAGGAGCCAGAAGCTTCCTCCAGGTCTCCCATGCAGGTGCAGGGGCACAAGCACCGGGGCCATCTTCTACTGCTTTCCCAGGCCAAAGCAGAGAGCTGGATGGGAAGTGGAGCAGCCAGGTCTCGAACCGGCACCCATATGGGATGCTGGTGCTTCAGGCCAGGGCATTAACCCTTTGCTCCATAGCGCCAGCCCCAAGAACATATTTCTTTAAATCTGTTTTTTTCTGTGTTTTTTTTTTTTTAACTGAAGCAGTAACCAAATCCAAATTAGGATTCAGAAAGCTTCAAGAATGTTTTTAAGTGTTGGGCACCATATAAAGCATATTATGACTAATCATGTGTCTCCTGGAGGTATTTTATTTTGCTTATTCCTTGATGTTTCAGACAGATTGATTCAACAATACGTAGGATGGAATAGAGACGGATTGAAGTCAGAATTAGGAAACTTGAAGTACTCTAGAATAGAGTGTTCAAGACCTGTTTGGAAGAGGGGTAGTCTGCTGGAATGAAAACAGAACTGCGGGTTCAGAGGATATTGGAAAGAATGACTTGGTGAGGAAGAAGGCAGTTCTGAGATCTTGGGTTTGGACAAGGATTCCATTTCTGGAGGCTGGAACATAAGGAAGCGAAGTCTGTCCTCTGGGGAAGATGGGGTTGACTCCTGGTACTGACAGTCCAGGCAGTTAGAAATGTACGCTTTGATACTGGTAGAGAAATCCCAGCTTGAGATGCTGCATTCGAGTTGTTCTCATTGGCTGACAGTAGAAACTGTGGAGTAAGCAGATGAATGGAAAGGGTGTGTGCAGCAAATGGAAAAGGTTGTTTGTATTTGGAGTTAAGAGAAGCAGAATAATACCATTTACAGAAAAGAGACAATCTGTACTAAGTTGAAAATCCTGGCCGCTAACTGTCTCCTCCGCCCGACTCTTGCCACGTTCGCCTCGCAGCTCCTGCGCCCGCCGGTGGACAATGGCAACCCCTAACAATGAGATCACTGTAATGGGTGTCGGACGAGTCGGAGTGGCGTGTGCTATTAGCATTCTGGGAAAGTCTCTGGCTGATGAGCTTGCTCTTGTGGACGTCCTGGAAGATAAACTCACAGGAGAGATGATGGATCCGCAGCACGGGAGCTTGTTTCTCCACCTAAAATTGTGGCCGATAAGGACTAGTCCATGACAGCCAATTCTGAGGTCGTGGTGGTGACGGCAGGAGTCCAACAGCAGGAGGGGGAGGGTCATCTCAACCTGGTGCAGAGAAATGTGAGTGTCTTCAAGTTCATTGTTCCCCAGATTGTCAAGTACAGTCCTGACTGCATCATCGTGGTTTCCGACCCAGTGACATTCTTACATACGTGACCTGGAAACTAAGTGGGCTGCCCAAGCACCATGTGATTGGAAGTGGGTGCAACCTGAATTCTGCTAGGTTTTGCTATCTCATGGCTGAAAAACTTGGCATTCATCCCAGCAGCTACCATGGATGGATTTTGGGAGAACATGGCGACTCAAATGTGGCTGCTTGGAGTGGACTGAATGTGGCAGGTGTCTCTTTCCAGGAACTGAATCCAGAGATGGGAACTAGAGATAGTGAAATCCAGAGATAGTGAAAACTAGAAGGAGGTGCACAAGATGGTGGTGGAAAGTGCCTATGAAATCATCAAGCTAAAAGCTACACTAACTGGACTGTTGGATTAAGTGTGGCTGATCTCATTGAATCCATGCTGAAAAAATCTCTCCAGGATTTGCCCAGTGTCCACAATGGTGAAGGGCATTGAGAACAGTCTCCCGAGCCTTCCGTGCATCCTCAATGCCCGGGGATGAACCAGCGCCATCAACCAGAAGCTGGAGGACAGTGGGGCTGCCCAGCTCAGGAAAAGTGCAGACACCTTGTGGAACATGCAGAAGGACCCGAGAGACCCCTGACTCCCGAGTGCCAGGTGTAGGAACTCAAACTCGGATGTGGTTAGTCCTGAGCCCACAGCTGTCATCCATGTGTGTGGGGCACAGTCTGCTTTTCCTCTTCCTTACTAGGCGAATTTTGGGCTCATACTCGAAGCACAGCCTGGCTTAATGCTTGCAAAAATGAGTTCTTGAACAACTAGAATTAACCGTTGTAATTAAAAAAAATAAAATCCTGGGATAATTCCTCCAAATAGGAATTGTCCTTTTGGATCTGGCTTATTTCATTTAGTATAAACTTTTAAGGTACATTCATGTAACATTTATCAAAATTTTCTTTTTAAGGCAGAATAATATTCTGTAGTGTATATATGTGTGTGCGTGTGTACATATATACACACACACATACACACACACACACACACTCTACTGTTTATTTATTCATCCATTGATTGTTTCTGTATTTTGGCTATTTGATCTTTGCTTTCAGTTCTTTTTTTTTCCCCAAAGATTTATTTATTCATGTGAAAGGCAGAGACACAGAGATCTTCCATCTGCTGGTTGCTCCCTGAATGGCTGCAACAACAGCTGGGGCTGGGCCTGCCTGAAGCCAAGAGGCAGGAGCTTCCTCTGAGTCTCCCACGTGGCTGCACTTGGGCCACCTTCCCATGCTTTCCCAGGCGCATTAGCGAGTGGGATTGGAAGTGAGACAGCCATAGGTGGAGACTTAACCTATTGTGCCACAGCTCTGGCCCTGTCATTTCTTCTGTTTTTATGTAAAATAAAGAAGTGGAATTGGAATTATTTATCAAATAGTAATTATACGTTTAGTTTTTTAACTTCATTTTGAATTTGGTATTTCTGGTCCTTTTTTTATTTTTATTTTTTAACTTTTATTTAGAATATAATTTCCAAGGTACATCTTATGGATTACAATGCCCCCCCCCCCCCCGTAACTTCCCTCCCACCCTGGTCCTTTATTTTTATGTCCTATATATTTTGTGTGTGTGAGGTGTATGGTAAAATAAATCCACAGCTCTTTCATGTGACTGTTCTCTGTTGAAAATGGTGTGTTACCACCTAGAGATGGGCTTGTTTGCCTATACTTATCTTTTTAAAAATACTGCAAGATAAGTGTGGGTTAGAATCAGCATCAGCTTCTTACTACTCCTACTATCAGTATTGCTTCAGGTATCTGGTAGTGATGCATAGAAAGAACCAGATGGAATAATTTTAAGTCTTGTTCACTGCTTTTTTTTTTTTTGACAGGCAGAGTGGACAGTGAGAGAGAGAGACAGAGAGAAAGGTCTTCCTTTTTGCCGTTGGTTCACCCTCCAATGGCCGCTGCAGCCGGCATGCTGCGGCTGGCGCACCACACTGGTCTGAAGGCAGGAGGCAGGTGCTTCTCCTGGTCTCCCGTGGGGTGCAGGGCCCAAGCACTTGGGCCATCCTCCACTGCACTCCCGGGCCACAGCAGAGAGCTGGCCTGGAAGAGGGGCAACTGGGACAGAATCCAGCACCCCAACCGGGACTAGAACCCGGTGTGCCGGCGCCGCAAGGCGGAGGATTAGCCTGTTGAGCCACGGCGCCGGCCCTGTTCACTGCTTGGCCCAAGTGCTTGGGCCCTGCACCCCATGGGAGACCAGGAAAAAGCACCTAGCGCCTGGCTCCTGCCATCGGATGAGCGCGGTGCGCCGGCCGCAGCGCACCATCCGCGGCAGCCATTGGAGGGTGAACCAACGGCAAAAAGGAAGACCTTTCTCTCTGTCTCTCTCTCTCACTGTCCACTCTGCCTGTCAAAAAAAGAGAATAGATTGCAATTATTTATAATTTTTCTATTTTGTAAAAAAAAAGTCCTATTTTAGTAGAAATTGTGTGGAATTGGCCATAGACAGATTCTAAAGAGATGAAGTTGGCATTTTTTTTTTTTTTTGACAGGCAGAGTGGACAGTGAGAGAGAGACAGAGAGAAAGGTCTTCCTTTTTGCCGTTGGTTCACCCCCGCAATGGCCGCCGATCCAAAGCCAGGAGGCAGGTGCTTCTCCTGGTCTCCCATGCAGGTGCAGAGCCCAACCACTTGGGCCATCCTCCACTGCATTCCCAGGCCACAGCAGAGAGCTGGACAGGAAGAGGAGCAACCGGGACAGAATCCGGCACCCTGACCTAGACTAGAACCTGGTGTGCTGGCGCCGCAGGCGGTGGATTTGCCAAGTGAGCCACGGTGCCAGCCAGAGTTGGCATTTTTTAAGGATTTATTTATTTATTTGAAAGTTAGAGTTAGAGAGGCAGAGAGAGAGAGAGAGAGAGAGAGGTCTTCCATCTGTTGGTTAACTCCCCAAATGCGTGCAATGGCTGTAGCTGGACCAATCCGAACCCAGGAGCCTGGAACTTCTGGTCCCCCATATGGCTGCAGGGCCCAAGGACTTGGGCCATTTTCCACTGCTTTCTCAGGTGCATTAGCAGAGAGCTGGATTGGAAGTGGAGCAGCCGGGACTGGAATTGGCGCTTATATGGGATGTCAGTATTGCAGGCGGAGGCTTTACCCACTACGCCACAGCATCGACCCCAGGAATTGGTATTTTGAGATAAATTTCTAACGGAGGCTATAGTTATAAAGCTAATAACTTGATTGTCTCTCCCTCTCTTTGTGTTACTCTGCCTTTCAAATAAATAAATAAATAAATCTTGAAAAGGGGGGAAAAGGGCAGGCATTGTGACAGTGGTCCAAGCCACCTCTTGGGACACTAGCATCCTATATTAGAGCACTGGTTTGAGTCCCAGCTACTCCGCTTCTGATCCAGCTTTCTCATGTGCATGAGAAGGCAGCAGATGCTGGATCCAGTCCTTGGGTCTGTGCCACTTGCTTGGGAGATCTGGATGGAGTTTTGGTCTTCCTGCTCTGGCCCGTCCCAGCCCTGTCTGTGGTGGGCACGTGGAGGAGTGAGCCAGCGGCTGGAACATCTCTCTCTCCTCCTCTCCCTTTCACTCTGCCTTTCAAGTAAATAAATAAGTAAATCTTTTTAAGAAGATAATACACATAGAAATGAAAATTCCTACTTATTGCTATAGTTTTTTTAACAATTTATTTGGGAGGCAGAGACAGACAGGCATGTAGGCCGAGGCTTCCCTCTACTGGTTCACTCCCCAGATTCCGACAGCAGCTGGGCCAGGCTAAAGTTGGGAGCTGAGGCTCAGTCTGGGTCTTCCACGTGGACTCGGGTATTTTGAGTCATCACCTGCTGCCTGCTGGAGTGTGTCTTAGCAGGAAGTGGAACCACTGGGACCATGCTGGGGCTTGAGCTCCGGCACTGCAGAGTGGGCTGTGGGCATCCCAAGCTGTGTCGTAACTGCTACCCCAGTGCTCTTCCTGCTCAACGTCCTTAAGTTTAAAAGCTTTGAAAGTTGTGATACTTTGTTATTTAAAAAATATTTTTTGCTAGCTCCTGAAGCATATCTTAGCCTTGAAGTCTTTTTCTGTAACATACAGATGTTAGTTAAAAAAAAGAAATGTGATGTCCATTCATAGTTAGAGAAGAAGTGACTTCTGTAGTGATCCGAGGACATGACCTGAATCAGATTTAGGATGTGGTCAGCACAGAGGAAGTTACTGCAAGACAGAAAGCAGAGAGATTTTTTTTTTTTGACAGGCAGAGTGGACAGTGAGAGAGAGAGAGACAGAGAGAAAGGTCTTCCTTTTTGCCGTTGGTTCACCCTCCAATGGCCGCCGCGGTTGGCACATTGCGGCCGGCGCACCGCGCTCATCCAATGGCAAGAGCCAGGAGCCAGGTGCTTCTCCTGGTCTCCCATGGGGTGCAGGGCCCAAGCACCTGGGCCATCCTCCATTGCACTCCCGGGCCACAGCAGAGAGCTGGCCTGGAAGAGGGGCAACCGGGACAGAATCCGGCGCCCCAACTGGGACTAGAACCCAGTGTGCTGGCGCCGCAAGGTTTAGCCTATTGATCCGCAGTGCCGGCCTTATTTTCTTAAACTGTAAGACCAGCCGAGTGATGCGATCAGACCTATGTTTTGGTGGGGCAGGCATGTGCTGTGGTGATGTAGTCACTGCTGGGGATACCCTCCTGAGTGCTGGTTGCAGTCTGGCTGTTGCACCTGTGATCCAGTTGCCTGCTAATACGCATCCTGGGAAGCAGCACTCCCTACTTGGGAAGCCCAGGCTGGGTTCTGGGCTCCTGGCTTGGCCTGGCTCAGCCCTTAACTGTTGTTGGCATTTGGGGAGTGAACCAGCAGAGGAAAGATCACCATCTGTGTCTCTGTCTCCCAAATTAAATGAAAATTGGAAAATAGAAAAGCATTTTGAAAGACTGATTTGTCAATTATATAACCATGTGGAATATAAACTGTCGTGAAGATGCGAGAGGTACGTGGATGGATTTGGAGGCACTTGCTGTAGTTCAAGTGAGAAATGAAGAATTCCTATTGTATGATTCCATTTATATGAGACAGAAATAGATTAGTGGTTATCAGGAGAAGGGGAAGGGGTCATGAGAATTGACTGCAATACATATGAGATTTCTTTTGGTGATGATGAAAATGTTCTAGAATTAGATAGTAGTGATGATTGTGCATCTTTGTGGATGTACTAAAAATCATGGAATTGTGGAATTGTTTACTTTTAAATGGTGGATTTGATGGCATGTGAATTGCATCTCAATTTGTAAAGAAAGGAAGGAACTGAGGGAGGGAGGGAAGAGGGAGGGAGAGAGAGAGAGGGAGAGATTGACTGACTGAGATCCTGAAGCAAACAGGACAGTGATTATAAAGGGAGCCCAGATGGGTTTGAGAGACTCTGTGCTTGAGAACTAACTCTTCGGAGACTGAATATTGAGGTGTCCACAATGAAATAGTGACTGGTGCTTTTGTTTCTAGTCTGTGTGAATTGATAGGGAATGCAATGCTCAGAAAAAGGCACACTTGGAGACATTTAATGAACTGAGTAATGTGTCGAATGTATAATCAGGGAGAACAGTGAAAGTGATGGCCCAGGTTTGGGGAGGGATTCTGGGACTAGAGAAAGAAACGAGGGTATAGAATTTGAAGGAACAGGCAGAATTACTGATGGATGACGTCTCCGTATTGGAAAGAATGTCCCATTTTCTCCTTATCCGCAGTTTGATGTGGAAGTGTTTTGTTGTTGTTTTATGAACCTGAGATTTATTTTACTTTCCAGGCAGAGGCAAGACTTGCAGCAAAACGGGCTGCTCGGGCCGAAGCAAGAGATATACGCATGAGAGAATTGGAACGACAGCAGAGAGAGGTAATTAGGTGGTATGATCCTGTTTTTATGATTGTTCTCAAAAAATCTATACATGACTAGTTTATTTCTGATGTGTGTCTGGTGCCCTCTGCAACACTGAGCATAGTATAATTTTTATATGTTTTAGTGAGCCACTCAATTTCAACAGATTAAATGTGATATTTGTTTTAAATGACAACAAAACCTCTGTAGTTCTTATATGTACATTGTTAAAAATTTTCGTAGTATTTTAAGTGCTTTTAAAGGGTGCTTAGAGATGGCAGACTTACTCAGTATAGCCCTGTTTAGTCCTGTAATTTGGATTAATTATGAGACTTGTGTAGTAAGACATTGTGAAGTCATTCAACCTTTAAATTTTGAAGTATATTTAATAATGGAGGAAAGTACTCATTTAAGACAGTGGGAAAATCAGTCAAAACTGTAAAACTGATTAGCATCCAATTTTGTGTCCCCTTCCCCCTGCCTTCGGAGTTAATTCTCTGAAAAAGTATTTACTGTATATTTCAGGTACTGTGCTAGGTAGTGGAATATCAGCCAAAGTAAGACAAAACAGAAAGAAAGAAGACCTGGTTTCTAGTGAATCTAAAAAGAAAAAGGGAACTATGACAGAAAGTCCTAGTAATAATATTTTTTGAAGTTCAATTTTAAAAAGCCAGTATTATCTCAAAGGTTAAAAACCACTAGAAAGATTACTAGAAAGTGATTGTATTACATACTTTGTCAGTGGGAAAATGATGGTTGATTTTATTTTCTTCTCATGCTTTTCTATAGTTTACAAATTTTAATATGCTTTTAATATCAGAAAAAATAAATAGCATATAGAAATTAGGCAGATTAAAATGAAACAAATACTCTTTTTACCTTTTCCTTCTGATATTGACTTTGCCCTTAAAATTTTCATATAAATATTTTTGATATTGAATTAGTATGAAGGGAAAGAAAGTATTAAATACCCTCTTTTGATGTTGCTAGAGATCTATATGTATTCTGTTATCATCACAACTCAAGAAAAATTGGTATGTTGCTAATTGTTTTTAAAACCTCATATAGTTTCAAAAACTGAATGTAATTCATGGCTTGAAATGGAAATGTGGCAATGCTTTGTCATTTTTATACTCCTAAAATTATATGAACTAATAAGCAGAGAGGACTTATCAAATATATTTCTGTTTATGGGCCTCTACAGAACCATGTACCTCATTATTGCACATATTTAGTAATTTTCTGAATTTTGAATTCTAAGTTTGAGTCAACTGTCAGTGTTCTTCAGGGAAAGTGTGTATGGCTAAGGCTTAGTGGGGACTGCGGTGTGTTGGAAGCTTTTTATTAATGAGACTTCTGCATTTCTAGCACTCTCATCACTCCTTTGATCGGAAATGGGGGCAGATTCACAAGTGGCTGGTAGGCCAGGATTGCCTGTCTTGCATGTTGTGATCAGTTGCTAAAGTCATGCAGTCTTGAAGTAAAACATTGACTAATAGTTTGCACAGTAGGAGTGTTTGGCCTGTGTCAATCTAAAAAGGTCACAGAGTGTCTTGTCTGTCTCATCTGCAAATACATACTTGGAGTCCAACCAACCATTTTCTCTTGTGGTCAGTAGCTTCACTTTTATTTCATGAATGCCCTGATCAAGAAAGATTAAGTGAATGAATGTGTCTTTCTTTTTATAGATTTGTTCTTTTCTCTCTCAAATTCCTCCCTCTTTTTTAAAAATTGAGGTCTATACGGTGTTCTCTGAGAGATGAACCAAGTCATTTTTTAAAAAAAATCAGATTTATTTATTAATTTGAAAGGCAGAGTTACAGAGAGGCAGAGGCAGTGAAAGAGAGAGATCTTCCATCTGCTGGTTCACTCCCCAAATTGCTGCAACGCCTGGAGCTGAGCAGATCTGAAGCCAGTAGCCAGGAGCCTCTTCTGTGTCTCCCACATGGATGCAGGGGCCCAGGTACTGGGGCCATCTTCCACTGCTTTCCCAGGCAATAGCAGAGAGCAGCCTGGATCTCGAACCAGCACGCATATGGGATGCTGGCACTGCAGGCGACAGCTTTACCTGTTACGCCACAGAGCCGGCCCCCAAGTCATATTTTCATCTCTGAAAATTTTTTCTTCAACTCTCTCAGTTTACTGTCAGTTCTTCTACCACCACTACAAAATTGTTAGCTACAAGAAAGTTGCAGACTGGTAGAATGTTATTGAGTCATTCCTCAATTTGAACTTTTTTCAAGATTGGTACAGTTCCCAAACTTATTGTGGGAGTTCTTAAGTTGGTATGTGACTAGGCTTGGCAGGTAGGGTTTGAGCCTTAAAATCTCATGCAAACTTCGTATGCTTTTATGGGAAATGCTAATGGGTATTCTTTATCGTCAGATTCTCCAAGATGAATGTGATTCCTGAATGGTTGTCTAATGTTGCTGACCTAGCAGCTTTCATAAGCAAGTCCCTTTTGTAGCAGCACTTTAAGGTGCAATCAGAATTAAACTATTCATATCAGTTATCATTGTGAGATCATTTTAGAAAAGAGAGAAAAAGAGATGTTTTGTTACTTAAAAAGAAGTGACCCCTCATGTATATATTTGTTTTCTGAATGTAGAATCTGTTCTTTTTTAGTAACTAAAGCTAACCTAATTAATCTTATTTAATGTGTCTTGTGCATGTAACTGGGTTACTGTTGTTGATGATGTATTAAGAATGTTTTTGTGTGACTGAAAGACATTACTTAGAAAATTTCTATGGAAATATTAATTTATTTGTTCTTTTAATTATTGTAATTCTAAAATTAGATTGCCTAAGATTTTAAATTTTATTTGTTTATTTATTTGAGAAGCAGAGGGAGAAAGAGAAGGCTTCCATTCACTGGTGTGGTCCCTGAATTCCTGAGGTGGTTAGGACTGGGCCACACTGAAGATGAGGTGGGAGCTCAATCCAGGTCCGCCTCATGAGTGGTGGGACCCAAATGCTTGAGCCATTTCTTGCTGACTCCCAGGTTGTGCATTAGAAAGAAGTCAGGGTTGGGATGGCGCTAGCACCTGAACTCAGGTGCGCTGAAATGGCATGTGGCATTCCAACTTAAAACTTATCACGGGGCCAAATGCCTGTTCCTGCCTAAGATTTTAGTGTAAGGGTAGACCCAAAAACACGAGTTAAAAGGAAATGGATACATTGAACACCTACTCCTTGATTTCTGTGTCCAATGACCATGCAGGTAAGTGGTCACTTTTTTCATCTATGTGACAGGTGCTCAGTTTAGGCAGTGAGTGTGCTGGGTTTGCAGGGCAGGAAAGCTTCAGATTAGAGGCTTCAAATGCCAGTAGTGACTAACGCAGGTCCTGACTGATAGGCAGAGAAAGCGGGAGTTGATTTCAGTTGTGATGACGATGGCTTTAAACCTTTTCGGAAGCTGCCTTTTTTCCCCTTTCAAATGGATTCTTTTTCTAACTTACTTTTGTTTCTCTGGCTGCTTTGTCTGAGGGCCCATAGCAGCAGTTGGCATGTGATAGTCACTACATAAAATATAAATGACTAATAAGTTTATAGTAAAATATGGATACACACAATAGGACTGTCTGTGTCTTACTTTTTGTGTGTGAAGTGGGTTGTTGGGAGTGAAGAGGGAATGCAGGTGCATGGAACTCAGGCATGAAGCTCACTTGGAGTATGCACTGTATGCCAGCACTGTGCTAGTGCCTTCATGTAGATTTCATTTCACATTATAAGACAGGTATCTATCTCCATTGGGTAAGAAGACAAAGCATCGGTGAAGTCAATGGCTTGCTTTTGTCATTGACAGAGCCAGAACTTGGAGTTATAACAGGGGACCACAGCTGCTGGTGGGTTAGAAAGTGAAACAAACAAGAACAGAATTGCCCAGATCTTCCTGGGGCTCCTGTTACCTTGGCCAGCATTCCATGAACCTAATGATCCTGGTTTTAAATGGGGTATCTTAATGAGTAGCATATTGGTGTGTGTCTCACAGAGCACATGCATGTGTGGAACAGTGAATGCAGTTTCTCCAGCCCCAGTTGAGTAAATATCATTTGTTGGCAGAGAAGATGACTGTGTATTCATATAGGATTTTGGTTTTCTTTGTTCTTTCTTTTTTAAAGATTTATTTAGTGCTCACTTTGGCAGCACATATACTGAAAGTTGGAAGATTGATTTGTTTATTTGAAAGAGTTACAGAGAAAGAGAGATCTTCCATCCTCTGGTTCACTTCCCAGATGGCTGCAGTGGCTGGGGCTGGACTAGGCTGAAGCCAGGAGCTTCTTCACAGTCTCCCACGTGGGTAGCAGGCACCCACACACTTGGGCCATCCTCTGCTGCTTTTCCCAGGCCAGTGTCAGGGAGCTGGATCAGAAGTGGAGCAGCTGGGACTCAACCAGCGTCTGCATGGGATGTTGGCGTCACAGGCAGCAGCTTCACCTGCTCCTACCGCAGTGGTGACTCCTGTGGTTTCCTTTTACTAAAACACTTCATCCTCACTTCAGTGAACTTTTATAAAGAGAGTACATTCCACTAAATAAATATATCAACATGTAATTTTCTAGAAAGTTTGAAGCAAATACACATCTAGTTTTTAAAGCTTTATTCTGTTCATTCAGTTTTTTTAAAAGATTCATTTATATATTTATTTATCTGAAAGGCAATGTTACAGAGACAGGAGGGGCATTAGAGAGAGGTCTTTGATCTGCTAGTTCACGCCCCAATGGCTGCAACAGCCAGGGCTGGGCCAGATCAAAGCTAGGAGCCTTGAGCTTCTTCCAGGTCTCGTACTTGGGTGCAGGGGCCCGAGCAATTGGGCCATTTGCCACTGCTTTCCCAAGTGCGTAGGTAGGGAGCTAGATCAGAACTGCAGCAGCCAAATCTCAAACGTGTCTCCGTGTGGATGCCAGCCTCGCAGGTGGAGGCTTACCCTGCTGTGTCACAGTGCTGGTCCCTCTTTCAGTCTTGGGTTCTGTAGTACTGTTAAGGTCTCTCAGGATAATGACAGTGCATTTTTTTTTTTTTTAGATTTATTTTATTTATTTGAAAGAGAGAGAGGTAGAGACAGAGAGAGAGGTCTTCCATCTGCTGGTTCACTCCCCAGATGGCCACAATGGCCAGAGCTGCACCGATCCGAAGCCAGGATCCAGGAGCCTCCTCCAGATCTCCCACGTGGGTGCAGGGGCCCAAGGACTTGGGCCATCTTCTCTTGTTATCCCAGGCCACAACAGAGAGCTAGATCGGAAGAAGAACAGTTGGGATAGAACCAGTGCCCATATGGGATGCCGGCACTTCAGGCCAGGCCTTTAACCCCCGCTGCGCCACAGTGCCGGCCTAACAGTGTATTGTTTTCCTGACCATGGAAGAGAAGTATACTCTGCCTTGTCATTGGTACCTAACAATACAGTTTGCTGTAATCTTTTCCATTTGGATGTTGGTGTTATTATTTCATGAAAAGCCACTGGCAATATAAATGTAACTCTAGAAATACCTGGGAAGTGAAGCATTTTTTTCCCAGAGAAGGAAGAGTCTTGGAATGAAAACCCGAATACTTTGCCATTTTGTTTTTCCCTCTGTAATTGGTGGAAATTTCACTACTGTAGGACGGTTATCTTCGTGGTCTGATGAGTCAGAAAATCTGAATGCTCGTCCCACCATGACCTTGTGGATTCTGACTTAGCCCTTTTGTGCTTTAGATTTGTTTACTCTAAAATGAAGGAAGGGGTTCGCCTACATGATCTAAAGATCCTACTAGCTCTTCTTAAATGTATACTTTATTTGAAAGGCAGAGTTCATATATAGAGACGGAGAGAGAGACTTTCTATCCACTGGTTCACTTCCCAAATGGCTGCAGTGGCCGTGGCTGGACCAGGCCAAAGTCAGGAGCCTGGCACTCCCTCCTGATCTCCCACGTGGATGACAAGGGCCCAAGCACTCAGGGCACCTTCTGCCGCTTTCCTAGGTGGTTAACAGGAGTTGGATCAGATGTAGTGTGGCTGGTACTCTCACCTGCACTTATATGGGATATGTGGGATGCTGGCATCCCAGGTGGGAGCTTAACCAACCACAGTGTTGGCCTCCTCTACTAGTTTTTATACACACATACACACACACATATATTTATTAAAGATTTATTATTTATTTGAAAGTGAGAGTTACAGAGAGGCAGAGAGAGAGAGAGACAGACAGACAGAGAGACAGACAGAGAGACAGAGAGAGAGATCTACCGATCTATCATCCGCTGGTTTATTCCACAAATGGCTGCAACGACCGGAGCTGGGTTGATCCAAAGCCAGGACCCAGGAGCTTCTCTTGGGTCTCCCACACAGATGCAGGGGACCAAACACTTGGGCCATCTTCTACTGCTTTCCCAGGCTGTAGCAGAGAGCTGGATGGGAAGTGGAGCAGCCAGGTCTTGAACCAACGCCATATGGGATGCTGGCACTGCAGGTGGTGGCTTTACCTGCTATTCCATGGTGCCCGGCCCTCTACTAGCTCTTAAAGACAATTCTAGAGTTATTACTGATGCTTTTTTTTTTTTTTTTTGGCCAAGCAAAGTTAGACAGTGAGAGAGAGAGACACAGAGAGAGAGTTATAGACAGTGAGAGAGAGACAGACAGAAAGATCTTCCTTCCGTTGGTTCACTCCCCAATGGCTGCTATGGCCGGCGCTGTGCCGATCCAAAGCCAGGAGCCGGGTACTTCTTCCCGGTCTCCCATGTGGGTGCAGGGACCCAAGCACCTGGGCCATCCTCCACTGCTCTCCAGGCCATCAGCAGGGAGCTGGATTGCAAGAGGAGCAGCCAGGATTCAAACTGGCACCCATGGGGGATGGTGGCACTGCAGGCTGAGGCTTAACCTACTATGCCACGGTGCCAGCTCCCTGTCATAGAGGTTTTGAGAAATGTTATTCTGTGCAGTAATCACTAGCTATGTGTAGATAATTAAATTTAAATTGTTTAAAATTAAGCACTTTATTTTTAATTTTTCAATGTTTTGTGCTATTCACTTATTTAACATTTATTTATTTGAAAGAGAGAGAGAGAAGCAGAGGGAGACAGAGACAGATGGAGAGACAAGAGTCAGAGCTCTTTCATCCTCTGGTTCACTTCCCAAATGTCCACAACGGCTAGGACTGAACCAGACAAAGCTAGGCGTTAGCTCAGTCCAGGTTTCCCGCGTGGCTGGTAGTGACCCCAGAACTTGAGCCCTCATCTGCCGCTTCTCAGAGTGCACACTGCATGAAGATAGAGTGGGCAGCAGAGCTGGGCCTTGAGCTCAGGCACTCCTGTGGAGGAAGCAGGCATCCCAATCAGCATCTTAATTACTCCCAAATGCCTGCTTCTAGGTCCAGTGTACACTTTGGTTTCTTAGTTGTGCTTCGAGCATTCCCAGTGCTCAGTAGCAGCATGTGGCTTTTGGTTACCATATTGGCACACATGTAGAACATTTCCTTTGCTACAGGAAGTTCTTTTGGACAGTGCTTTTGATTATGGAATAAATTATGTTCTTTGTTTAAATTAACTGGCCTATGTGCCTATGTGGGGTTTTTGTTTTACTCTGTTTTCTGCCCCTTCCCCCCAGTTTATCTATTTTAGAGGCAGGGTGGGGGGAAATGAGCCGGCAAGCTTGCATCCACTGACTCATTCCTACAATGCTCCTAGGCGGGAAGCTGAAGCCAGGAGCTGGGCACACAGTCCAGGTCTCTCTCTGATGTCAGAAAACCCATTACTTGAGCCCTCACTGCTGCCTGCCAGGTCTGCACTGCTAGGAAGCTGGGGTCAGAAGCAGAGCTATGCTAAACGCCATTGCTCTGATGTGGGCTGTCAGCATCCTAACTTATCTTGACTACTGGACCAAATGCCCATCTCTGCTGTGTAATCTTCTGAAATCTTGGTAGAGCAGGTTTTCAGATGGAGCTAAAACGAAAAGCTGTTTAAATATAGGACTGTATCAGTACTAAGTAAGGTACTTTAATGTGGGATTATTTTTATCATAAGCATAATTGAAAATAAACATGAATTCGTCTGCTTTTGCTGTATATTTGAAGGGTCATATTCTATTTTAATTAAAACATTTTCTTATTTTTATTTTTATTTGAAAGGCAGAGAGACGGTGAGAGATCTTCTGCCTGCTGTTCACTCCCCAATGCCTGCAACATCTGAGTCTGGGCTAGGCCACAGCCTGGAGCCCAGAACTTAATCTGGGTTTCCCATGGGGTTAGCAGGGACCCGAGTACTTGAGGCTTCGTCTGCTGCCTTCCTGGGTGCCTGTTAGCAGGAAGTTGTAATTGGAAGCAGAGCTGGGACTCAAACCCAGGCACTTGGCTATGGAATGTGGGTGTCCCAAGTGACTTCTCTTTTTAAAAAAAATTATTTATTTGAAAGGTAGTTACAGAGAGAGAGAGAGAGAGAGAGATGGAGATCCCCTGTCTGCTGGTTCACTCCCCAAATGACTACAATGGCTGGAGGTGGGCCACACTGAAGCCAAGAGCCAAGATCTTCTCCTGGGTCTCCTTCTGGGGTATGGAGGCCTAAGCAATTGGGCCATTTTCTGTTTCTTTCCCAGGTGTATTAGCAGGGAGCTGGATCAGAAGTGGAGCAGCTAGGAATTGAACTGGCACACACTGGGATGCTGGTGCTGCAGGCCAGCTATACCACGACACCAACTCCCCAAGTGACTTCTTAAAACTGCTGTGCCAACTGCCTGTCTTTGCCGTGCTCTTTAGATTTATTTTTAAAAAAGATTTATTTATTTATTTGAAAGAATTACAGAAAGAGAGAGAGATAAAGTCTTCAATTCACTGGTTCACTCCCCAGATGACTGCAACAGCTGGAACTGTGCCAATCCGAAGCCAGGAGTCAGGAGCTCCTTCTGGGTCTCCCATGTGGGTGCAGAGGCCAAAGGACTTGGGCCATCTTCTACTGCTTTCCCAGGCCATAGCAGAAAGCTGGATGGGAAGTAGAGCAGCTGGGACTTGAACCCGTGCCCATCTGGGATGTGGGTACTGGAGGTGGCGGCTTTACCCTGCTATGCCACAGCGCCGGCTCCCAGATGGATTTTTAAAAAGTGCTCTTGGGTAGCTAGTAGAACAAAAGAAAAGAGAGTATAAAGGGGATGTTGGACATTTAACCATGTATGTCACCCTGATATTCCAGATAATACTGGGAGGGGCATATAGGATTAACTTACCTGTAGTACAAGGCTCTTTGAACTAACTGATGCTCCATTGCTAATAGCTGAATGTGGTAAAGTTTGTAATTACATTTAATTTAGTTAGCTATTGGGGGTTGTGGTAAGTTTTTTTAATATATGCTTAATGTATGACTCTTGCGGTGACTTTATCAACCCTTAGTTGTTTATGTAATTTCTATTAAGTATTTAGTTTTTCATGTTAGCAACATGTAATCTAAATCTGTTTAAATTACTTGTTCCTTCCCAGTTAGATTGGTGAATGAGAGAAAAATTCTTTACAGTGATCACAAAATTATAACCCAGTATTTTTTAAAGCAATATACTCTCTCCTTAAAATACATCTGTGTGGGGCTGGCGCTGTGGCTCACTTGGTTAATCCTCCACCTGTGGCGTCAGCATCCCAAATGGGCACCGGGTTCTAGTCCCGGTTGCTCCTCTTCCAGTCCAGCTCTCTGCTGTGGCCTGGGAAGGCAGTGGAGGATGGCCCAAGTGCTTGGGCCCTGCACCCACGTGGGAGACCAGGAGGAAGCACCTGGCTCCTGGCTTCGGATTGGCGTAGCTCTGGCCGTAGCGGCCATTTGGGGGGTGAACCAATGGAAGGAAGACCTTTTTCTCTGTCTCTCTCTCTCAGTGTCTAACTCTGTCAAATAAATTAATTAAAAAATATGCAAAAAAAAAATACACCTGTGATTGCGGTCAGCATTGTAGTATAGTGTGTAAAAACTGCTTCCTGTGACGCTGGCATCCTGTGTGGGTGCCAGTTCGTGTCCCAGCTGCTCAACTTCCAATGTAGCTCCCTTCTGATGACTTGGGAAAAGCAGCAGCAGATGGTCCAAGAACTTGGGCTGCTGTCACCCATGGTGGAGACCCAGATGAAGCTCTTGGCTTCTGGCTTTGGCTTGGCACAGCACTGTCTCTTGCAGACATCTTGGTAGTGAACTAGCGAATGAAAGATCTTGCTCTCTCTTTTTGTTTCTCCCTCCCTCTCTGTAACTCTGACTTTCAAATAAATAAATATTTAGAAAATATGATGATAAATTAATGTTAATAATTAAAAAAGATGTCTCTTAATGCTGAACTCAACTTTTGTTTAAGTATACTTGTGTATTTTTATCTTGATGTATTGAGCTTTTTGGCTATAAAAATGGTCTGAGGTACATACAGTTTGATAAAATAAAAATGTTGCCAATATTGTTTCTACGTTGTTCCCAACAAAATCATGCATGCAGCTACCCTGAAGGTGCTTTGTGAAGCTGCTTCTAGGATTGCTCAGTTCTGATAAACAGCTGTCTGATCAGTCATTAACTCTCCATATACTTTCTCCTTTCCCAGGAAGATTCGGAAAGGGCCAGGTTTTCCCACCGGTCCAGTCATCATCGTCCTTCTCTGGTTTGTAGTAGCTTGTAAAATGTCCATAATGCTCTTTCTCACTAACTTAATGTGATCATTCATGAACTTTTACTGTTTGTTTTTATTTTTATCAGAAAGTTGAGGATGCATTGTCCCTTCGAAGTCTTGGCAGTCACAGGGTTGGTATTTGAAATTGTTTATACCATAGTAGCAGTGTGTGAGCTTTCATCAGCATCAGCAATCGCCTGAACAGTCTGGCAGTGTTCATTATTCCTTGGCTTTAAAAAAAAATGTAGACAATAGCAAAGTTCTTTGATTGAAAATTGAGGCTTTTGTTCAATTTATTGCTGTAAATAAATTCTGAAATCATGAATATTTTAGTCTATCCTGTCTATTCTCTTTTGTAGAAGGACATTGATTTTGGAAAAGTATCACAAATAATACAATTAATTATATAGAATAACACCTGCTTAGTTCTAACTCTCAGGTTTTTCCTACTTTAATATCTTAATGACAGTTTATTAAATAAGAAATAGTTTTGGGGCTTGGGTGACTAATTACAGTTTCATTATATGGAAAATTGAATTATTGACTTGAAAAGTGCTCTGCCTCTCATGCTTTGCCATTTTGATGAACACTTCCTAGCTATTTAGCACAGACTGTAATAAATCAAGGTTAATTAGAAATTGCTCCTTTTTTTATTATTTTTTTTTTTGACAGGCAGAGTGGACAGTGAGAGAGAGAGACAGAGAGAAAGGTCTTCCTTTGCCGTTGGTTCACCCTCCAATGGCTGCCGCGGACGGGTGCACTGCGGCCGGCGCACCGCGCTCATCCGATGGCAGGAGCCAGGTGCCAGGTGCTTTTCCTGGTCTCCCATGGGGTGCAGGGCCCAAGCACTTGGGCCATCCTCCACTACACTCCCGGGCCACAGCAGAGGGCTGGCCTGGAAGAGGGGCAACCGGGACAAATTCCGGCTCCCCAACCGGGACTAGAACCTGGTGTGCCAATGCTGCAAGGCGGAGGATTAGCCTAGTGAGCCGCGGCACTGGCCACCATCGCCTTCCTCTTAACACCTCTCTGGAGAGCAGGTTATTTGTAAGTTGCTATATAACCCTAGGAAATTTGATTATGTTAGTTTATAAGTTAAAGTTAAAGCCACCTATGTTTGACTTGATTTAGGGCCTGTAAAACAAATCCGCAAACAAAGAAGAAAGATGTAATTAAACTGTAAGGGATTGTTTATCTGGAACATCTCTAAAGTAATGAGATTGATTTTCTTCTTTATGGGAATTGTAGCACTTATAACTTGCCATGATTTCAGTATGATAATTATGGAAATTTGCTATTATGGGATGAAGTAAAGTTCCCAATATTTTAAAAAGTCAACATGTGAATTTAAAGTGTAATAAAAATTTCATATCCTATAGAAGAGTATCACTTTTTCTGTGAGTGTACATGTTAAATACTCTGTTTTATTCAATAATTTTTAAAATTTATACTGACACATAAAAATTATAGAAACATTTTAAATATGTACTTAGAAACAAATGTGAATGGTCACTAATAACAATATTTAAAGGAAATGGGGTGAATTCTTTTCCTTTTTTAACTAGATATATTGAGAATTCTGAGTCCATCAGATTATTTGCTTTTTAAAGTTCCCATTTCCATTAAGCTGAGCATGTTAAACAACTTTCACATGTGGTCAAATTCCTAAATTTTCTTGTGGTTTCCTATTCTGGCATTTCTTTTATTTATTCATTTAAATCGCAGGGTGATAGGGAGGAGAGGGTAAGAATTAGAGGTGGATAAAGAGAGAGAGCGATCAATCGATCTTTGATCCACTGGTTTACTTCCCAAAAGGCTCAACAGCCAGGTGTAGGCCAAGCTGAAGCCAGGAGACAGGAACTCCATCCAGGTCTCCCACGTGGGTGGCAAGAACCCATTTACCTTGATCATCATCTGCTGCTTTGCATCCATATTAACAAGGAGCTGAGTTGGAAATGTGGAGTAGCCAGGACACCCAGTGGGCACTCCAGTTGCCATCTGTTTTTTAAAACTTTACTCCTGAGCCATGCTTTCAACGTCTACTACTTTTTGAGCCTAATAACTAGGGTATGAATATTAGTAGTGGCTGGATATGCGGCGAATGTGTATTGTCTTATGCTGCTATCTTAGGACTTTGGTCTTTCCTTTTGTTCAATTAACTTAAAGATACTACCTTTTTGGAAGATAGCTTGATGAAAGCTATTTGGGCAGGAAACACTGGTGTCAATGCTATGGAGTTCTTTATAAAAATGAAATGAACAAAGGTAGTCAGTGCATCTAGGGGAAGGATAATTAAATCCCTGAACTTGCGGAATGGAAGGAATCTGTATCTATTCGTTATATGTAGTGGTTAGAGCCTTCATAACGTGAAACATTCACTGCCTAAAACAAATACTTGGCTGTTGCTTTATATCTGTATACTGGAATATAAGAAGACAATAAGGCAGAAAATGAAATCTTGAATCAGAGCGGTCAGGATCCACTGCTATTTCTCATTGGTGGAGGTTTTTTATTAAACTACTTCATTTCTATTTATATATCCATTTTTAAAGTATGCTTGCAATGTGTTTGTCATTTCTGCACACTGATTAATTCCATTGAAGAATCCCTCAATGGATATGACTGGAACATACTGGAGCAGAGCCAGTACACCCAAAAGGAAGACATCATGGTGTGTAGCATAGCCCAGAAAAATATGTGGTGTTAGTATTATGTTGCTTTTTTTTTTTTTTTTAATGTTTTTATTTGAAAGGCAGTGTGACAGAGAGACAGAGACAGATACCTCCCATTTGCTGATTCACTTTCCACATGCCTGCAACAGCCAGGGTTGCTGGGACAGTCCAAAACCAGGAGCTCAGAGCTCCATGTGGGTCTCCCCTGTGGGGACAGGGTCCTGAGCACTGGAGCCATCATTTCCTGTCTGCATTAGCATATGGCTGGATCAGAAGCGTGGAGTAGCTGGGATTTGAATGGCCACTTAGATCTGGAATGTGGATGTCCCAGGTGGCAGCCTCACTCCTCGCACCACAGCACTTGCCATAACATAATAGCTTTCCTATGTAGTGTTTTAAAATATTATTGGATTTTTAATAACTGTAGGTTTTATTTTCCCCCTCTTTATATTTTTGATTTTGGAAATGCAATCACCTTTCACCTTTTTCCTGAAATCCAGTATGGTCCCCTCAAGGACAGAGCGTCAAGACTTTCAACATTAGTATGTAGTGCATGGCTTTGTGTTTCATATGGAGTTTTACTTTATAATCATTTGTTGGTGTTAGTCATAGATTGTAAATAAATTGTACAGCTTTGTTATGATCTTCTGGGGAAAATGTATGATTAACAAAGCAAAAACTTATTTTGTGATTGTGATATAATTTTTTATTGGAATAGTAATTTTCTCTTAGAGTTTCAAGATGAAATGGATATGATTTGCATCCTCATTTAGAGCTAAAGATTGGTGGTGATAACTGATCTCAAAGTGAGGAACCACTCACCTCACACAGACTCATTGCCCTAGAAAGCATGTTTCTAACAGTGTCCTTTTTTTTTTTTTTTTTTAAGATTTATTTATTTATTTTTTGAATGGCCGAGTTACCAAGAAGCAGAGGCAGAGAGAGAGGTCTTCCATCTGCTGGGTCACTCCCCAAATGGCTGCAACAGCCAGAGTTGAACTGATCCCAAGCCAGGAGCCTGGGCCATCTTCCACTGCTTTCCCAGGCCATAACAGAGAGCTGGGTTGGAAGTGGAGAAGCTGGGACTTGAACCAGCACTCATATGGGATGCTGGCACTGCAGGCAGTGGCTTTACCCAGTACACCGAGTGCTGGCCCCAGTGTTTGTTGTTTATTTTATTTGAAAAGGGAAGAGAGCGAGAGAAAGGAAGGAAAGGGAAAGGAGAGAAGGAGGAGGAAGGAGGGAGGGAGATGGTGTCTTCCATTTGCTGATTGACTCCCAGGGCTGGGCCAGGCAGAAGCCAGGAGCCCAGGTCTCCCACGTGGTATCAGAAGCCTAAGCACTTGAGCTGTCATTCCCTGTCTTCCGCAATGCATTATCAGTAGGTCAGATCAGAAGCAGAGGAACCAGAACTCAAACTGCCTCTCCAGTGTGGGAAGCGGGTGTCCCAAGCAGCTTACCCCACTACAGTGCCAGCCCCTGCAACAGCGTGTTGATACAGGCCCAGTTGTGTCATCTTGTATGTCACAAGCTAGCAGGTATGAAGTTGCCATGCAGGAAACATCCAGTAGTGATAGACAATGCCTGAAATGTTTAGTCCAAGTGTTTTGGTTGAGCTTGGTTTGTTTCTACCACATTAGCCAAGCAAGTGAAGATGTAGCTTGTTTTCCTTCGGACGATGTTATGTGAATAGGCTGCTTGAGTTTCTAGACCAGGTGAGTGTGGCTATCTCTTAAAATGTTTGCAGAAATGTATAAAAAAGATGCATATTCAAAATAGAAAACTGAGTTTATAGTCATTGATTTGGACTCTGTCGTGGGAGAAGATTTGCTTAGAGTAGAACCGTCTGTTGCCTTTGGCCTAAAAAGGTACGGTACTTATAGCTGCACTCCCTGTCTCAGGAGAGTCTTGCTCCTGACCTCTGAGGGCCTTGCATAGGATGACTGTTCAGCAACACTGCTGCCGTGTTGGGCCCTCCATTCTGTGTTGACAGGTCTCCCCCGAGCACCGCTCACTGGGTTAAGAGTATTGTCTGGGGAAATGCAACGTCATGTTCTTTATTTGGTCACTTCTGTTTTGGTTGAGCCAAAGGATTGCTTGTTAGCCTTTGGGTAAGGAATATTATGAAAGAAGGTAGACTCTCTTTGTCATCTTCATAAAGAAGATAGAGAGACTCAAATGAGTTGTGGGAGGAAGGTCCCCACAGATCTCTTGCCTGGTTTAAGTCCTAATCAGTTTTTGCTTCCTGGGCACAGGGGAGAGGCAGGATTGCAGATGTGTGGGGAAGCCCTGTACCTAGCCGTTCACATGCAGCGAGCGGATCATCCACTAACAGACGGGAGGCAGATTGCATGCAGCCTGCTCTATACTTCGTATAGACCTTTGTGTGATTTTACAATGCTTCATTTTTAAAACTTTATTATGTGTTAATTAAAGTTAAATATTTACTTCCAGAATCATTCTTACAGTCCCTCTTATGGAACAAAGAAGAGATCATCTGGTTCTCATAAGGACCCACTGGTTAGTTCTCTTGTGTCATCTTTAGGAGTTAGTATCAAATTAGCATATGCTTAGTACTCCAGGAGCCACAGTTAGTAAGGTGGTACAAGCAGGTCATTGACAAGGTTTTCTCATCTATCAGTTATCTTTTGGAATGTGCCCTAAGGATAGGTTTAGTGAACTCTGCAGCCTTATTTTAGAAATTTGAATTGGTTTGGCTGTAGTGTTATGGGCAGTACCAAACTCAAAAAAATAAGTTTTTGTTTGCTTTTTTTTTTTTTTTTAAGATTTACTTATTTGAAGGTCAATTACACAGAGAGATCTTTGATTTGCTGGTTTAGTCCCCAGATGGCTGCAATGGCTGGGCCAGGGTGAAGTCAGGAGCTTCCTCCGGGTCTCCTGCGTGGGTGGCAGGGACCCATTTTCTGCTGCTTTTCCCAGGCCATTAGCAGGGAGCTAGATCAGAAGTGGAGCAGCCATATAGCAACCCTATATGGGATGCCAGCTTTGCAAGTAGAGACTTCACCCAGTATGCCACAGTGCTGGCCCCAAAAGTTTTCTTTCTTTCTTCTTTTTTTTGTTTTTTAATTTGTTTTATTTATTTGAAAGGCAGAGTTACAGAGAGAGGGAAGACACACAGAGAGATCTTCCATCTGCTAGTTCATTCCCAAGATGGCTACATCAGCCAGGGCTTGGGCCAGCCTGAAACCAGGGGTCAGGAGGTTTATCTGGGTTTCCCATGTGGGCACAGGGGCCCAAGCACTTGGGCCATTTGCTGCTGTTTTCCCAGACGTATTAGCAGGGAGCTGGATCAGAAGTGGAGCAGCTGGGACTGGAACCAGATGCAGAGTTCTAGGTGGCAGTTTTACCCGCTATACCACAATGCGGCTGCAAGTTTTTTCTCAAAGTTGGTTTGTTCGGCACTTGGAATACATTTTTTGGGCAGAAACAGTGAAGTATGTGGGGCCAGTGCTGTGGTGCAGTAGTAATGCTGCTGCCTGCAGCGCCGGTTTCCCATTCGGGCTCAGGCTGAGTGCTTGCTGCTCTGCTTCCAGCCCAACTCCTACTGATGCTCCAGGGAAAGCAGTGGAGGATGGCGCAAGTCCTTGGGCCCTGCACTCACGTGGGAGACCTGGGAGAAGCTCCAGGCTCCTGACATCAGACCAGTCCAGCTTCAGCCATTGTGAGCATATTGAGAGTGAACCAGTGGGTGCAAGATCTCTCTTCCTCTGGTAACTGTCTTTCAAATTAATTAATTAATTAAAAAAAAAAACATAGAGTATGTAGTAATTGAATTCCCATGCTAGCGTGATGAAAAGTCTTTAAACCGTAGAACTAATATGCTGTCTATTCTAGCCACCTGGCTAGCCAACATTTCTATGGGGATGGGATGTCTCTAGGGAGCCCACTTTGGGTGCTAGGAACACCAGTTTCCTGTTGGGCTGTGACAGTACTGGCAAAGGAAATACAGTCAAGCTCCCTGCTAATTCACTGTTTCAGTGGTTTGGGTCGGGAGAGGTTTGGGAGACTTTGGAATGCATTGGAGGGGCCCTAGCAGGAGGCCTTGGCGGATTGGGTGTTGGGTACTCTGGAGGGAGGGAGAGAGTCTGGCTCTTGACTGAGAGGGCGGGTGGGTAGTGGTGCAGGAAGGCAGGGATGAGGTGGGAGTAGGGTTGCCCTTGACGTTAGTGTCCACAGCTGAGAAGGGCTAAATCAGGGGTGGCCTCCTTTTGCTTAACCTGCATATAAAATTTGGCTAGAGAAGCTGCTAAGGGAACTTTATAGATTTTCCTCCCTCAAGTCACTGCATTTTCTCAGTTTTACTTGTTTCGTGTAGTCTGTTGAAAATGCTTCATACCAGACTGTGTAGCATGCATTTTCTCCTTTGATAATTGAATTTGATCAATTTATTTTGGCAAGTGATGGAGCTAAGAAACATTTGAAAGCAAATGATTCTTTAATCATTTCTGTGGCTTTCCAAAAAAGATTATAAAAGTAATAATTATTCAGTTGTCTAGATTTTTCTAGGGCATTTTAAAGTATGACATGGGAATAAATTACTTACTTCCATTCCAGTTTATCTGAAGCTTAACTATCTTGTTTTTATTGAAATTTTCTTTTTAATTTACTTTTTTTTGGGAGACAGAAAAATAGACACAGATAGAGCAGGGGCTTCCGTCTGCTGGCTCACTCTCTGAACACCCACAATGGTGGGAGCTGGGCCAGGTCCAGGGCCAAAATGGGAGCCAGGATTACCACGAAGGTCTTGTGTGCGGGTGGGAGGAGTCAGGTTACTGTCTCCAAGGGTCTGCATTAGCAGGAAGCTGGAGTTGGGAGCCAGGGCCTGGACGCAAACTGGGACACTCAGGTGGGACCAGGGTATCTTAATCAGCAGGCCAAATGCCTGCTCCTGTGTGTATATATATATATATATATATATATATTTAAGATTTATTTATTTTTTTCAAAGGCAGAGTTAGAGAGAGAGGCAAGGAGGTCCTCCATCCACTGGTTCACTCCCCAGATGACTGACGGCTGGAGCTGGGCCGATCTGAAGCCCGGAGCCAGGAGCTTCCTCTGGATCTCGCACAAGGATGCAGGGGCCCAAGGACTTGGTCCCTCTCCCACTGCTTTCCTAAGCCATAGCAGAGAGCTGGATTGGAAGTGGAACAGCCGGGACTCAAACCAGTGCCCTTATGGGATGCCAGCACGGCAGGTGGCAGCTTTAGCCACTATACCACAGCGTCTGCCCCCATTGTTGTAAAAACTATTTTTAAACAAAAAATAATTAGTAATGACTTGGTTTAAAAACAGCTTTCTAAAAAATACTTTAATTGATGTATTTTCATGTAATACAGTGCTGTATCAAGATAGTGAAAGTGAAGATTGCTGGTGTTTTTATATAACCACTGTGAATAGTTATATCCTTGCATTCAACTTCATAAGAAATTGTCTTAGGTCCATGAGGATTCTCTGACAGATATAACATCTTTCAAACAGTGAAGATGAAAGTGTATTGACTTATTAGATAATGACAATCTAATTGAGTTTTACTCAAAAACGATAGTGAAGAAAGGGGTAGCATGGCAGTATGGCCAACTTTAAAGGACAGTATTTAAATTTTAATACTGATTTTTTTGAGACTTAAAATAATTTTTACATCAAGTTAGTATGATGCAGTGCTTTAAAGACTGTTTTGGAGGAGAAAGTTTTTTGCCTCTATGCTCAAACTTTTTGTATTTGTTTTAACCTAAGAAAAATGTGTTTAATTTTGCTTTTTACAGAGTGGCCTCTACTTTGACCAGAGAAACTATAGCAGTCTTAGACATAGCAAACCCACCTCTACCTACTACACTCGGGTTTGTCTAAAGTTCCTTGGCTTTGTGTGTTTTATCTACTTTTAACACATTTTTAATCCCTCGTTTTGCATTTTTACTAGTGATATCTAATCTGTGAGTGTGTACATATTAGTTTTGCAACTGAATTCACATAGTCTGAGTGTGTCTTTAAACAGTGGCAACCACCAAATCACCACATTGGAATGAGTATTGCTAGTATTCTCATTTTTTTAATGAACAAATTTCAGACATTCAGCAAGTTCAAAGAATTGTATAGTGAACATTACATGCCTACTGGTTATACAGTTTATTGTGTTTCCTTTATCACATAATTATCTGTCCATCAATCCATCTTATTTTTTGACGCATTCCAATGTAAGCTGGAGGCATCAGTATATTACAAGACTTTTTAAGGAGCTTACACGTGAGAGTCTACACATGGGATAAGAAGAATGTAATTCTTTCTTTTAGAATCTCGTGTTTTTTCAAGGCATTTCACACATTATTTAAAACACATTAAATGTGTAGCACATTATATATTTGAAATAATGTAGTTTACAAAGCCTACACACACAACTGTAATACTCATATTTTCCATGTCTGATTGAGTTTGCTGGAAAAACTGAAAATTGTATTCTCAGATGACATCAGGAAAAGATGAATCCCCCCCCCCTTTTTTTTTACCAAAATGCTTTGTCCTTTTACTGCATGAATTCATTGTGACTGGTATGTATTATCTGATTAAAGTAAGGCAATTTGTCCATAGCATGTTTTGAAATACAGATTTCTAATCTTTCTCTCTCTCTCTGTCTCCCTCTCGCTCTCCCTCTCTTCCCTCTCCCTCTCTCCCTCCTCCTCCCCGCCCTCCCCTCTAATCTATTTTAAGTGTTTGTAGCCTTAATTCATAGCTTATTTATCTGGTTCCCAACAACTGATTTGAGCCTGTTGGAATCTGGGTTGAAATCGTGGAAAATATCACAGGGACTTCTGGTGACTGGGTGTGGCCATCATTTGTCACAGTCCTTGCTCCACGATTCTCTTTTCTTTAGTGTTTTCTTAGGTTGCTGTCCCATATCCTAATAATAATGTTTAAAGACCAGCAAGTCATAAATATGTTTATAAAAGGCTATTCTGAGTTTAGTTCTTTGCTGGTATCCCTTACAGGTGATATTCAGAAAGGTTTCTAATGACTTGGATTTTCCCAACTTAATGTGTTTGTAAACTGCCTTAAGCACTCAGAAATGCTAATGAGCTATTTGTATAAAATCATAAACTTCAGTGTTCTGCTCTTGTGATTGTTTTTGCTTACCTGTTTGTCTTTCTTTGCAGTCGTCTTCCCTGTACAGTGACCCTCTGGCGACATCTAAGAGTTACAGGGTTAGTACCGTCTAAGGAGTGTGTTGCCTTCAGAGCTACAGTGACTTTTCTTGGGGTTTAATAAAGTGTTTTTTTCATAGGCCTCCCCTCTTGCAGATTCTGGTCTGCTGAGAAGTGCCAGTCTGGTCTGTATTTTCCTCTTCCAGTGTGTGCGCTGCTAGTGGGCCACTGTTGTGCTAATTCTTTGGCTTAGCAGCTTACCTCCTAAACAGTCAAAGACACATGGCTTTACAGAATATGCTACCCCGTGCTTCAAGTACAAAGCTTTAGGGCATTAAAAATAAGCATATTCTACGAAGGTGATGCTGACTGTTGGTAGCTCTTACTTAGAATCATTTTCTATAGAGAAGATAGATTTGCAGGGTCCTCCCACCCTCCTGTCCATTGCCCATGGAAGGGATGCCATGTTTTTGTTTGGGACAGCTATGACTTTGGCCATGTTAATACTAGGGTCTGACTAGAAAAGCATAAGTAATAGTTCTGTGTAATGTGTGAGCTGTGAGTTGTTGCTTTCAAGCTGTTGTTTGTTGTGTTGTGGGCTGGGACACTGGGATCTTGTAACTCAGTTTTACTGTGACAGTGGGCAAAAATGCTCTATATGAGTTTCCTTTTCTGCTCTATTTCCTCTTTTGAGAAAAACTCAAATGCTAGTTTTCCTGTTTCATAACATGGTGGTGAAAGAAGATTAATCAGTAGTTTTTGTAGTAATGATACGGACTCAGCCAGTTATGCATATAAATGCGGGTTGCCACCTGCAGAGTCCTCACATTGGGAAATGGACACTATACCATTCTTCAAAACTTATTTTTGGGACTGAATACTGCAAAAAGGTTGAGATGTTTTCAAAATCACCTTGGTGCTGGAAAGATGAATGGTATTTCTCTTGTTCTTTAGGCATCATTGTACGATGGTGGACTATATAACTCTTACGGTTCTCGAACTGTAAGTGAAAATGGGGAGCTGGTGAAGAGCAGGGAGGTGTGGCTGGGGACAGTTTACTTAGGAAGGAGAGGTCATTTAATCTGACCCGTAATTGCATGATAAGCTGTGGTCAGTCGCCACTCTCACACATGAGAAAGTGCCTGCTGCACGTCGTGGAGTGAGGTGTGAGGGGAATTAGCAGAGAAGTCTCTGGCTGCTCAGCGGTCCCTCCTGAAGAAGTTCTGGGCAGCCCTTTCTCTCTCCTGCCTCCTGCCGTGGGCTGGTGGGTGTGAGGCGGAGTTGCAGGCCGGGCAGGACCCCATACCTTCATCCTGGGAAGTAGGCAAGTTAGCTCCAGGGTCCCTGAGGTGGACTCAGCGGACAAAGGAGCTGATGGTTGTACAAACCTTTCCTTTTGGAAACCTGATAGCCCTCTGAGTGCAGTTATTACTCATCAAGAACAAGTTCGGGCCGGAGCAGTCCTGCGGTAAGCTGTCTAGTCTCTGCATGCTTTATAGAAACTTCTGGTTGTTTCATTAACTTGTACTCACAGTTCAGACACTGAGGTTAAGGTGTGCTTCACTCTCTCCTGCATGCATAAGCGTGTTCTCTCAGGATGCAAACATAAGCACTAGTTTGTCCTCATGCATGGCTTCTGTATGAATGTGATTTAGCACAGTTTTCTTTCACAATTGAATTTTATTGGTGTTGAGAATCAATACACAGACATTTCAAGCTGTACACGATTCTTAGCATACTTGCCCAAAAAACTAGGAAGCCGTGTACTGTGATTCATTTTAAAAGTTAATCCAGTGAGATTACAGCTTCAAATTTGGAGGCATATTTTCCTTGAGAGATTATCAAGCACCAGCATTTCCAAATGTTGAGTATGATTCCAACCACCTGACAGTCTAATATTATATATGCTACATATTTAAATATTCATTCTTTCATTGCACATTAATGGAATTATTTGGAAAATCGGAAGACTACAACCAACGAGGTTGTACAGTGCACACAGTTCTCACAGGGTAAAGGTAACCTTCAGACACTCAAAAGAGTGTTTTTTGTTTGTTTGTTTGTAGGGAATGATTTTACCAAACAACAAGATAGGAGTAGAAGTATTGAAAATGTATAAGACATTGAATGTACTACTCTGCCTCCAAACAGCTATATAGTATCCTATGTATTATAGGATATATAAACCTATTAAATGTTTAACTGATAACTAAGAGAGTCAAAGTTCAGTAACCCACTCTTTTCTGTTTTTACCCCCCCTCTCCAGCAAATGATTTCACCTCTTAAAAACATTGCCCTTTAAATGGGGTGAGGTGGGGTTCTCCCTTTAATATTGTTTCTGGAGCTACTAAAACAATACATTTACAAAGTGGATGATAAAAATATTCCTCTGCGTTGTTCAAGCAGGGAGACAGGTGATGTTCATCAGATGTGGCTCCTTTCTCCTCTGCTTCATCAGAAGCTGGACTCTCCTTGTTTTTATATATTTCTTTTTGAAGATTATTTATTTATTTGAAGGGCAGAGTCACAGAGAGGCAGAGTCAGAGAGAGAGGTCTTCCATCAGCTGGTTCACTCATCAAATGGCTGCAAAGGCTGGAGCTACGCCATTCTGAAGTCAGGATCCTCTTCCAGGTCTCCCACGTGGGTGCACGGGCCCAAGGACTTGGGCCATCTTCCACTGCTTTCCCAGGCCATAGCAGAGAGCTGCATGGGAAGTGGAGCATCCGGGACTCAAACGGGCACCCAAATGGGATGCTGGCACTTCAGGCTGTTGGTTTACCCACTATGGCACACATGCTGGCCCCTCTCCTTGTTTTCCATTTCTCTCTCTCTTTTTTTTTTTTTTTTCCAGTCAAATCATTAGTTTTTTGGCTAGCCACTTCAGCCTGATTTCCCTTGGCTTTTCTTTTTGTCCAACAGCTTATCCTTCCCTATTGCCCTTTTCAGCTCCTTTACCCTTTTGCAGGAGAAGGTTTAGCTGATAACCTCGCTGGCCTGCTCTGGGCTCTTCTTTCATGCCTTCTGGCTGAGCGGACCTTCCTCGGGACACTGGTGGCGAGGAAGGAAGCCTGCAGGGTAGCTTTTGCGAAGCCCAGCTACCCTGCCTGCCGCAGCTCCGCCCCTCGCATGTCCTTTCTTACAGGGTCTGGACCTGGTACCGTTTCTAAATGGCACTTTTCAAGAATGCCACTCTGGCATTTAATAGAAAATCACATAGGGATATTTAAGATGAAAGCTTGTTGACATAAGGGAGAATTTATCTTTAACTCATTCTGTAATACAATTCCAGTTGGTAGTTCTTGGATCTGGTAGCATTTTTAATGTCCCAAGTGTGGTGACCCTCTGCAGTCACAATATACTAATTACAATTAGTAATTTACAATTTACTTTTAAAAATTTATATTTATCTATTTGAGAGGCATTGACAGAGAGCTCCCACCCACTGGTTCACTCTCCAAATTCCCACAATTTGGGGCTGAGCCAGCCAAAGCTAGGAGGCGGGAACTCAGGCTGGGTCTCCTGTGGTAGTGCAGGGACCCCCATGGGAGTGGCAGGGACACTGGTACTTGAGCCATCACTGCTGCCTCCAGCGTGCTTATTTACAGAAAGCTGGAATCAAGAACAGAACCAGGGCTTGAAACTGGGCACTCCAGTGTGCGGTGCTGGTGTCCAAAGCAGTGTCTCAACTGCTAGGCTAAACACCTGTCCTTGCTAATGTGTGTGTGTGTGTTTGTGTTTATGTTTACATTTAAGATTTATTTATTTGAAAGGCAGAGTGTGAGAGCGAGGGAGATGTTCTTCTATCTGCTGGTTCATTCCCCAAATGGCTTAAATGACCAGGTCTGCACCAGGCAGAAGCCGAGAGCCTGGAACTCCATCCAGATCTCCTGTGTGGGTGGCAGGGTCCTCAGCACTTGGGTCATCTTCACTGGTTTCCCAGGTGCATTAACAGGGAGCTGGATTGGAAGAAGAGCAGCAGTGACTCAAACCGGTATTCATTTGTGATGCTGGTGTCGAAGGCATGTATTTTCAGTCAAGTGTACAGTCTTGTTTTTGTGGGATGTCTTGGTCCTGCTTCATTTGCAAGTTGGGTTCAGACTTACTATCTTAGTGATGGCAGAATGGTTTCTCAGTGATGTCAGAATGGGGATGGACTGCAAACGCTGAGAGGAGTTTTCTGCTGAAGAGGTGCGGAGAAGACTGCCCCCGTGGGGCGTTGTCAGACACGGCTCCCCTGGCTGCACAGGGACGCAGAAAGGAAGATCAGACGCATCCCATCCCTGTTCTTCCTGGTAGACAGTCTGTCTTCGACTTAGATTTTTTCACTTTGAAATATTCTTTAAATTTCTTTCCCATACTGAAACGTTAAGTGTATTTACTGACCCCTGAGAGAATCCTAAAGGGCCTGCAGGTTTAGAAAGCATGAAATCCTTACCTGGTTTTAGCTTTTTTGCTCATTTTGTCCTCTCCAATTTAACTGAAATACTAGAGAAAGTTAGACTTTTACCTTGTGTTTTTAAGTCTGCTTTTAAGGTTTGTGCTTTCTAGAAATATCTTGGTTTTGATTGACAATTCATCATGCCTTGTAATCGCATTTCTATTTAATGGTACAAAGTACATTTGCCAGTTGTCCTGCTTATAGAGTTGTGTGTGCTTCTCAGAACCTTTCCTGATGTATGATCACTGTAAGACCTTAGTGAAACCGCATCTTTGTTATTATCTACGTTAATATCTAGCTTACCGATGATGACGCCGTGAGCATTGTCTCTTCTGATCGTGCCAGTCATGGGCGAAGGGAAAGTGTGGTGAGCGTGGCTTGCATGCAGTCAAATAGCATGATTTCTGAAACAACAGTGTGTGGTCACTTGAAATCTGTTACAAAGTGAAAAGTCACATCTTACAAAATGGGCATTTCCCTAAAATTTACATGATGAATTTGCCTCATAAAATGTGTCCTTGAGAATACACACTTTCTGTGGGCTGTTCAAGTTATCATCAATAATTTGTCACATCTCTTACTGAAAACTTCAGTTTTAGTCTTTGTTGCGGTTTTATGTACATTATGGGTTTGTGTGTACAGTTCACCACAAACAAGTCTCTCAAGCAAAATGAATGCTTTCACACTGCACAGAACGTGTGTCTATGGATTACAAATCATGTTGCTGTCAATTGCTTTCTTTACCAGTATGTTTAAGTTTAACCGATGTTTTCCTGTGTGTCAAATGTGTGTTTAACAGTACTAATGGCAAAACAAAGAGTTCTACTCTGAATTCTTTGACTAGGTAATAATTATAGAGCCTTATTAGAGTACAAATGATATAATTTCAGGTTATTCTTTCTTGAAGCTAGAAATCCCAGAGAGCTTGTAATATTGAAGAAACTAGTTTGGAAATCACACTGTTGAGGGTGCTGTGTCAGCTTCAAGCTAGAATAAAGAGCCCTAAGAGGCTGTGATTCCTTTAGGAAAAATAGAAGGCCATTCATGTGAGTAATGCCATGTGCAAGATTGTGAAACTACTGAAGTTTTCTTAAATGTAACATCAAATGTTTGTGAGATTTGCTACCACAAATCCGTTTATCTGTTTAAAGCAGGTGGGGTTCCTTAACAAACATGCTCATGGATAGTTTCAGTAGAAAGAATTAGCCAGAACACCTGAAAATGTCTTGGAACACTGCAGAGTGGAAAGGGCAGGGGCTTGAAGCACTAAACAGGTGGTTGAGCCTGTGTCCACTTCTGCCCACCAGTGTGCGTGGCAGTTGATTTGTAAAGAGGAAGTGTTGGCTGTCTCTGTAGGTAGGCTTCATATATGGATTAAATGAATTTCTATATGGAAAACATCTGTCAAAATGGAAATGTAGGTCTCAATAATATTAGTGTGCATAAGTCCAAGTTGTGTTACTGTTTCTGTGAGTAGAAATACTATTACTCGATTCTGTTAACCCTTAGCACACTGTCCTGCTTGTAAGCCTCTTTTGTCTCCCGGTGTGGACTTCTGAATTCTGCTCCTGGAGTGTGGGAGTTTTAAGGCCAGGTGATGGGTCAGCTGATGAGGGAGGGAGGGAGGAAGCAGCTGTTTGCTCAGTGACTGTTGATGTGGTGCCTGTTGTATTCGATGTGGTACCTGCCAAGTGCTAGAAATAGTGGAGGAAACCAGACAGCAGATTCTCTACTTTGTGAACCTTACATCCCCGTGAAAGGGAAGGGAAGTAAGCTAGTAAGTACAGGAACAGAATAAAAGAAGTAGAGAGTGGCAGATGGCTTCTCTGGGGAAGCCACCTTTGAGCTGCCACCGAAGTGTCAGGTGCCAGCTGCTTTCCAGACTTGTGCTGAAGCCCCAAGTGCAAAGAACAGAGAGCAGGTGATGGGAGAGGGACAGTGGAGGGGGGGGGGGAGGGAGGGAGGTGATGGGAGAGGGACAGTGGAGAGAGAGAGAGAGAGCACAGGTGATGGCAGAGGGCACCTGGAAGCCCACTCCTGTTGGGGGTGGGAGGGTTGCCTTTTGGATGGAGAGTTGCAGATGGCTTCTCTGGGGAAGCCACCTTTGAGTTGCCACCGAAGTGTCAGGTGCCAGCTGCTTTCCAGACTCGTGAAGCCCCAAGTGCAAAGAAGTGGATGTGTTTGGGGAACCAGGAGCCAATGTGGTTCCTTTCCTTCTTAGCTGTGCCTTGGGGAAATATGAAAAGGAGGGTAGCCGGTGCCACTGCTCACTAGGCTAATCCTCTGCCTGAGGCGCTGGCACCCTGGGTTCTAGTCCAGGTTGGGGCACCGGATTCTGTCCCGGTTGCCCCTCTTCCAGGCCAGCTCTCTGCTGTGGCCCGGGAAGGCAGTTGAGCATGGCCCAAATGCTTGGGCCCTGCACCCGCATGGGAGACCAGGAGAAGCACCTGGCTCCTGGCAGTGCGCCGGCTGTAGTGGCCATTTGTGGGGGTGAACCAGCGGAAAAAGGAAGACCTTTCTCTCTGTCTCTCTGTCTAACTCTGTCCAAAAAGAAAAAGAAAAGAAAAGGAGAGTAATGTAGAAATGGGACAGAAGACAATAATTCTGTGTTCTACGTGTATGTGCTTAACAGACTGTGTGAAATACAGTAAAGACTTTATATAGATACTATCCTGGAAAACCTCTCTTGAGGGTTCTTTTTTTTTTTTTTAGATTGATTTATTTATTTGAAAAGCAAAGTTACAGAGAGGCAGAAGCAGAGAGACAGAGAGACACAGAAACAGAAAGAGAGGTCTTCCTTACTTTGGGCTTACTCCCCAAATGGCCACAGCAGCCATAGCTGAACTTACCAAAGCCAGGAGCCAGGAGCTTCCTCCAGGTCTCCCACATGGGTGCAGGGCCCCAAGGACTTGGGCCATCCTCTGTTGCTTTCCCAGGCCATAGCAGAGAACCGGATGGGAAGTGGAGCAGCTGGGACTCAAACCGGCGCCTGTATGGGATGCTGGCACTACAGGCAGTGGCTTTACCCACTATACCACAGTGCCGGCCCCAATGGATGTCTTACTTAACATGGGAGTTTGCAGGCCCTCAGAGATAGATTGATCTCCCTATCATAGAAGTGTAGGTAAGATGAAGAAGACAGGTTGTTTTGCCGAGCTGTGATGTTATCTAAGAACTTCTTTTCTCTCTCTCTCTCTCTCTCTCTTTTTGGAGTAGGTTAATTGTATCAGTTTCCTCACTTCATTTCATGATACTTTATCCCTCTCTAAAATTAAAAACCAACCTTTCCTTCATTGGCCAATGTTCTGTTTCTTCTTAACTGGAAGCATCTCGTTTTTTCTGACTGAAAGGTGTCTGCGGCCGATTATTTTAGTCGCTCCAATCGCAGGGGAAGTCTTGTCTCTGAGGTGGATGACGTCAGCATCCCAGATTTGGCCGGCGTGAGTGTACTGCATGGAGTGGTTATGCTGTCTGAGGCTTATGACTAACACCTAATGCTATAGCCCTTTTACAATTAGAAACTTAATTTTTTTAACTTGAACAAAGTAACAAAAAACAGTGCTTTGTTTTGGAATGCTTTTTTAAAAATATCCATTAAACACTTTTTCTCCTGTGGAAATTTTCCACCATTGATCCCATGTATCACTCCAGTAGTTATTAATATTTTGCTAATTTTGTTTCATCTCTTCCTTCCTTGTTCCATCTTTTTTCCTGAATCATTTTAAAGTGAATTCCACACATAATACCATTTTTCAATGAATAGTTCAATACACATCTTTAATAGAATTTTCAATGTATACCATTATGATATCTAGTGAAATAAGAAAGTACTTTCCTAACGCAATCTAACACCCACTTCATATTCAGGTATTCCTTTTTTTAAAAGATTGGTTTATTTATTTGAAAGGCAGAGTTACAGGGAGGCAGATGCAGAGAGAGAACTCCGTCCGCTAGTTCACTCCCCAAATGGGTGCAGTGGACGGAGCTGGGCTGACCCGCCAGGAGCTTCTTCCAGGACTCTCAAGTGGGTACAGGGGCCTAAGGACTGACTTGAACCATCTTCCTCTGCCTTCCCAGGAGTATTAGTAGGGAACTGGATCAAAAGTGGAGCAGCTGAGACTCAACCTGGTACCCGTGTGGGACTCTGGCACTGCAGGTGGCAGCTTTACTTGCTGTGCCACAATGCTGGCCCTCTTATTTGGTCTGAAGAATTTTTTTTCTGGGTCTGTGTTGTAGCATAGCTGGTTAAGCTGCCCTATGGGCACTGGTTTGAGTCCCAACTACTCCACTTCTGATCCAGCTCCCTGTTAATTAATGGCCTGGAAAAGCAGCAGAAGATGGCCTAAGTGCTTGGGCCCCTGCATTCAAATCAGAGACTGGTAGGAAGCTCCTGGCTCCTGGCTTCATCCTGGCCCAGCCTCAGTGGTTGCAGCCATTTGGGAGGTGAACCAGCAAATAGAAGACATGTCTGTCTGTCTCTCTCTCTCTCTCTCTCTCCTCGCTCTCTGTTTTTCCCTCTGCCTTTCAAATAAATAAAATAAATCTTTATTTTTTAAAATATTTTTTCCCCTTTAGGTTTTGTTGAGTACATTTACATAGGTAGACTTTGAAAAATGAATAATAAAATACATTAGTTAGTATGTGTCACTGATTTGTAGTAACTGGGAGAAATCTGAATAGGTTTCATGTGTTTGGATTGTGGTATTGTTTTGAAGTGTGCCTGTCCGCTGGTTTCACAGTAAGAACTGAATAAAAGGAAGTGTTTCCCAGTAGAGATACCTTGAGACATTCGTCTTCATAAAGAAACCCACCCAGCAGACTAGGCTCCACCTGCTGCTGTGTCCCTGTGACTCATGCCCATCAGTGCTGGCATCGGTGCTGCTCCGCCTGTGCAGTGTGGTCCCGGTTGTCCAGCCCTGCTGGGCATGGGAGGTGGCATTTCTTCATAACGGAAGTGAGTCAGCTTTTGGAATGAGGAGATATTTATAATGAACACTTCATTGATTGTGTTTGAATAGTTATTCTGAACTGTTGTAATCCTGGAACGTAATTTTCAGTGTGACTGTTAAGTATTCCCGATAATCGGTGCTCGAATGTGGCTGTATGACAGGATCATTTTGCCATGAGTCAAATCCAGCATTGTCTTCATATGAAGCTATAAGGCTGGCCCCCAGGTTCTTCTGCGAAATAGTGCCCATTTTATTAATTTGCTTCATCAACTCTCTTTTACTCACAGGTATTTTCAGTTAAATTTATTGTATGTAATTGTTCTATTTAAAACTTTGAGTTCTGTCAAGCTGTAATTTGTGGTGTTTGAAGTTAATGACTGTTCGCCTTAACATTTATTCCCTGGAGATTTACTTTAGTAACTAGGCTGAAGTGAAAAATTGACAGTCTTTGAAATCTCCCCTGCCTCTCCTAATTGAACATAACTCTTTAACATAAGCTACAGATTGTCTAGAGCCATGGCGTGTAAATTCAGTTAGACACCTGTTATTTTTTATAGCTGTGAGCCACTGGTTTTTATATTTTTTAATGGTTATATAAATACCTATACAACATCCTTAATTATGCCTCTTGGCAAAGCCTAAAATTTGCTGGTACCCGCAAATAAATTCCTCTAATAGTGTTTCCTTTCTTAAAATGCAATTATTTGCTGATTTGAGAGAGAGAGAGAAGTGGCAGATAGAGCACACATTCTCTGAGACATCTTTCAATTCCCACACCCCCAGGCAGGATCCTGGAAGTCTATCCTGGCCTCCCGTGTGGGTGCAGGAGCCAAACTGATATCCGGGTGCTCCATTGGAAACCTAGGCATCCTAATCACGAATCAGCATCTGAACTGGCCCAAGGCTGGCTCCAGTAGTTTCTCTTGACGGGTTTGCTGTAGTTAAAATGAGACCTGATGTTTGTTGGTCAGCCTCCCTGTTGCAGTTTTTTTTTTTTTCAAAGATAAACTATAAATTTGTGTCTTCCATGTGAAATACTCTAATTAAAATTTTTTTTTTAAATTTACTTTTTTTTTTTTTTTTGACAGGCAGAGTTAGACAGAGAGAGAGAGAGAGAAAGGTCTTCCTTTTTCCGTTGGTTTACCCCCCAATGGCTGCTACGGCTGGCGCGCTGCGCCGATCCAAAGCCAGGAGCCAGGTGCTTCTCCTGGTCTCCCATGCGGGTGCAGGGCCCAAGGACCTGGGCCATCCTCCACTGCCCTCCCGGGCCACAGCAGAGAGCTGGCCTGGAAGAGGAGCAACCAGGACAGAATCCAGCGCCCCAACCAGGACTAGAACCTGGGGTGCTGGTGCCGCAGGTGGAGGATTAGCCAAGTGAGCTGGGGCACTGGCAATTTTAAAATGTTGATAATAAATTCAAAATTTCCGACACTTTTTGATTACTCCACTGTAGAGTAAATAAATGTTTGCAGGCTGATAGATTGTGACTTTGAGCTAGGAGGTGCTGAAAAAGGATGCCAGCTCCGGATTCTGGATGACTCAGCAATATTTATGGTTGGTTCTATCCGCATTTCTCATTGTGATCTGCAGATCAAGCTAAAATAAAGGAAAAGAATATAGATGTGCAAACTTAAATGTTTCTGTTTATTAATAATCAAACCTTTTTCTGAATGAAATCCTCAGAATTTTATTTTAGGAAATGGTTAAAATTGATATCTTCTCTTCTGTGGTTGGGGAATCATATCTTCTGTTTTCTGTTTTTTTTTTTTTTCCAAAGAATTTTTGAATAGCACTTTCCAGGCAATATATATAAATCACAAGTTAATAAGGGATTAGGATCCAATTGGACAAACATTGAACAAAGTATACTATAAATACTTTTGTAGACTACTGTTTTGTACTCTAAAATGCTAAAATAAACATGATTAGGTTTTGTTCCCTTTGACATCAGTATGAACAGTAACTCCCTGGTGCAGTGCAGCTTTGTAGACCCTTGGATTCCTTGGACTTTTTTCAGCTAGCTTTTTGTCTTTGTGGAAGGCAGCACACAGTACCGCCTAGGTCTCAGCAGTGAGGACTGAAGAGTCTCTGGCCAAGTCACTGCAGCTGAAGTAATCGTACTGCGGCATGGCTACTCTTGGCATTTTTTGCTGGCTTAACAGTCCCTGAGGTTTGGCGCATGGTCAGTTTGGATTGCGGCAGTTGGAATCTGTCAGAAGACAGTGGAAACGTTTAGAATCAACGTTGCGATGGACTAGTTCAGTGATGCAACCTCGGAAATGTGAGATTATTCTAAGGTGATAGCCTGTTAAAAATTGAGTGGGGTGGGGGTTATTTTTGTGAGCAGTGCTATGAGGAAGGATTTCAGATAGACTTAAAAGGATGCTTTAGTTTTGAATGTTGCTTGCTTTTCTGTTGAACTCCTTAACAGAAAAGAGTTGGAAAATACTCTGAGGAAAATAAGGTACTTTATTCAGATGTAATATTTATTTCATCTTGAAGAATACACATTACTACTATGCCGTGAATTTTACTAGTACAGCAAGAAGCAGCAAAAAGTTAAATGTCTAAAGTGGTGTTTATATATAACTGATATGTATTACCTAAAATAATGCAGGGTGTTTACAAACAGGAATGTGGGTATTAAAACGAACATGGGTCATAGTCAAAGTGGAAGTTCTCTCCTCCCTTCAGAGAAAGGTACCTCCCTCTTTGATGGCCCCGCTCTTTCCACTGGGATCTCACTCGCAGAGATCTTTCATTTAGGTCTTCTTTTTTTTGTTTTTCAGAGTGTCTTAGCTTTCCATGCCTAAAATATTCTCATGGGCTCTTGAGCCAGATCCGAATGCCTTAAG